>VYZW01037462.1:63857-74214 GCA_013401315.1 Balaeniceps rex | reverse complement strand
CCAGGCTTACCTGCACACGTGAAGATTTTGGGGGACTATAGAATAGAACAGAGGGTGGAACTGAAGAATTAAAAAAAGAAGGGTCTTCTAAAGCAGTATTGTCTTTTCTTTTGCTTTTCTTGTTTTTGTACGAGCCTGACAATGTTACAGGATAGACAGATAGATGATCGTGGAGATGAGTGTCTCTTCAAGTATAAAGGAAGTTTAGACTGTAAACGCGTTTTAAGGATGGATTTAGCTGTGAAAGAAAAAAGCTTGGGAAGACCCTACAGTGCTGTAACCCCATTAATCACAGTGGAAGAGGTAAAAGAGATTGTTAAAAAAAATAAATGCACATGGAGAAGGGATGACAGAAGGGTGAAAGCAGCAACTGCACCCTGGAGGGAAAGGGCAAGCCGGGGAGATAGGCTGCAAAAGAGAGAAAGCAATTTTTGTTATGACTGCCCACCATCTAAATTCCCCCTCTTCTTATCTGTATTAGCTCAATGTCGCATTGACCCTCCCTCTAGCAAGCAGAGTGAGGGGAGGAGGCTTCCACACTTGTCAGTATTGGTTCATCAGTCAGATGAGGAGGATGCACTGATATGACACTAGTTATTTTACTAGTATGTGGGTCAAAATAAAATCTGGCAACAAAGCTTTTCAGAGACTGGGTGAGTCCTCCTGGCTTCTGTGGTCTTATTGTACAGAGTACTGCGAGGAACCTAGGGTGGTTTGTTTTCCTCACACTACTATATGGTGCACTGCAGAAAAAAAATCCTCATTCTGGTGGAAATGAAAGCCTGGAAGTTTCACCTCCTCACTCCTTAGCCTGAGTGAAGGCTCACTGTGTGCACCCTTCTGAGCTAATAAAAAAGTGAGTTAACTTTTTCCACCTTAAAATGCTTGCAATCACTTCTCCCCCCAAATCTAAAACAGACCTCCATGGTAGTGGAGTCTCATGCCTAAGTGGGTTTTACTGAAGTTCTGTGCCAGTACATGACAGTTGCTGTGTCTTCTTCCTGCTTCATGAAAAAAAAAATCTTTAAATATGAAAGTTAATCAAGTCTTCTTTTACTCCAAGTGGCTGTTCTTGCAAGCTAATTAAAATAATTCAAGCAACTGAAAAAGATTTTAATTGACTTAAGATTGCAGTTTAGAAAGAAGTTATTTCTATGTGGAAAGACTTTTTGGGGTTAAGCCAGCATCCTAGCATGCAAGAGAGTTGAATTCAGCTGTTACTGTGTTACAGATTTGCTTCATAACTTTAAGAAATGCCTTCACCTTTCTGCAAAATGTCAGTTTTAATGGTCCATTCTCACACTTGTGCATTAAAGCGAAATAAGTTCCTGCACTCAGAGGGTTCCTGTAGGTTTAGGAATCCATCCTTGAGGCTGAGATTCTGGGTTTTGTAAGCTGACCTACTGGGCTTGTTCCGAAGGACATGGTCCTACCTGAGCTCTTTCCCCCACCTCTCCATGCCTGCCGTTCCTTTGTGCCAACACTGGCATCTGTGCAGCCACATGTTCATGTGATGAGGAAAATAAATGAAATGAAAATGTAGGTAGGTAGGTAGATGGATTTACAGACCATTTTCTAGGTGCACCTCATTTCCTTAATCAAGCTCACTGGAAAGCATTATACTGATAGAAGGGAAGGGGAGGTGGAGCTTGGCTGGGGTTGGATCTGTTTGAAGAGCAGGTGGGATCACACCTGTGGCAGCATCTGCCATGGAGATTGACTTAAAGCAATTACAGGACTGCAGAACCGAAGTACTGCTTGCTAGGGAGATATCTGGGCTTGTAGGGAGTTTGGGGCAGAGACCATCTCTCACCTGGTGAATGACCTCATTTTCACACATCGGGGCTTACTTTCAGCACTCGATCGTCTACAGTCAGGGTTACTTTGTTTGGTTTTTCCTTCCACAAGATACAGGGATTTCCTGCATGATGGTTTCTTTCATGAGCTGCTTACACGTGTTTGTCACAACTTTCTTCAGCTTGGACAGACAATCGTAGGTAACATGTTGATTTTAAAGTTCACACAAGTACATTTTTGTTCTCCCTGACATGAACTTTATGCTGCTTTATCTCATTTTTATATTCATGTAATACACAAGTCTCAACTTCCTTTAGTGTAAAGCAGGAAACCAGAAAGGGGAGGATGAAGCTCTGCATTTTCTGACACACACACACACAAAAAAAGTGTGTGTTTGAAGTGCCTCCTTTTTCCAGACTATTTCCATGCCTTTGAAAGTGGTTGCTGAGTGTATCTGTAGCCTTCGTGGTAGGTGCAGTCAGGTGATGGCAAAGCATGGCTTCATTGAGAAGAACTGACAATTCAGAATAAGCCCAGGGCATTATGTCCCAAAAAAGAGAAGTTCTGTTGCAAAGCAACTTGCTGCTGTTTGGCCAAGTCTGTGTCCCACTGAGGTCAGTGATTTAGCTGCAGCAGAGGTAATCTCTATCACAGGCATGACCAGTTGCCATGTATAAAAAAGCAGTAGTTTCATGTTTCATGTGCCATTTCCAATGATGTGTTGCTCTGAAATTGTGTCAGAATTAAAATGTTACCCAAAGTATTGTCTAAAGTTGTGTTCTCTGAGAATCTTTCCAGGGATTCTTCTTTTTCTTAACATTTTGCAGTATAGGTGAATGATTTTGTAATAGCTTTCTTTGCATCTGATTTTCAGGAGGCACGATCAATCAAGAAATTACCTACCTTGATTCACTCTGGATTAACGGCTGTTTATGGCACAGTTGTTTTAAATCAGATAGTTCTCTTTTTGGGAACAGATGATGGACAGTTACTGAAGGTAAGCTGACTGTGGCAGTTCTTCCCTTCTCCATCAGCTGCTGCTGTGTTCAAGTGGGTAAATGTTTCCTGGTTTAGGCACTGTATTATAAACAGATATAATCCCCTGAATCTCTATTTCTTTTTTGTTTGTTTGTGAAGTAACTGCTGTATTGTTACTTGGAGAGCAAGATAAGTTTCAAAAGCAATTACGTACCCTGCTTAAAATTTATGGAAACATTTCATTAAACTGCTAATGCCCACAGTATCAATTTATGGACTGTGGAGTTCTCAGTTACACTGTCTCTTGTTTCCTTCCTTGCTTTGATTTTCCAGTAGCAATATTAAATATTGTTAGATTTTGGAAACATATTTATTTGTTTGTTATTTATTCACATCTGTGTGATGTGAATAGCTGTCCATTAGAGAGAAAAGTCAAGATTCATTTTTGCCTTAGCTTCTGAATAGTTGACCTACACTAGCTTAAATCAATCACCTGGAAGTGAAAGTCATCTTATCTCATTATCAAACTTTTCAACCATCCAGTCAAATGTCTTTTATGCTTTCATTTTTTTCTGGGTTTTGCAAGAATGTGCATTTCCTGTCTACACTGCAAAGGATGACTCTCATTTTTTGTTTTTATTAAGCAGGCAGTTGGAGAGGAATATAGTAGAGAGCTTGAAAAGCTTTTCCCCATTTGTTTCACTGTGCTTTTGATAGTGAAAAATGAAATTGAAGTCTTCTGTGTCTCCTTAGCACAATGAAGACCATGAACATATCTCCCTTGTTTAGTCATGTTTATGGAAAACCTTGTATCAGTAGTGATGGTGTGCTTATTAACTTGCAAAATAAAGTTGCTGTGGTCTCTGGTTCTCTTGAATTCTGTGTGAATGGTGGTGGAAAACTGTAGAGTTGGGCAAGGTAAGAAAAAGAAATACCACCTCAGATGTATATTCACAGAAGCCACAAAGAAACTTCTGTCCTGAAGACAGTTGTCAGTAACTTGCATGGGTTCCTTTTTACATTATGGGTGTCTGCATGTTAACTTGTTTTCTGAAGGCTAATACTTTCTTCTCCATTCATAGGAGTACTTAACACATTATGACTTTGGGATATAGGTGTCTCTTCCACATTCAGTTTCTGTGTCAATCAGGAACATAGCTGGTGGGAGGGATGTTTCATACACTAAACCAGTGCCAGATTCAGTGCAGAATGTGTCTGGCATGGATTTTGTTGAAATTCTGGTCTGGTGGTCTTTTCCTCCATCTTTCTGCAGTGTGAGAGCCAGTGCAGTAGGTGAATTGAATCAGGGCACAGTAAATCATCTCAGAAGCTGTGATGTAGCTGAAATTAGGCTTTTGTTGAAAATGCTGACTGATCAATAAAAGGACTTGTGAATAATTTAATTTCATGTGTTTTAGGCTATTCTTAATGAGGATATGAAATCTAATTGCCCAGAGGTTTTATATGAAATTAAGGAAGAAACCTCCATTTTCCCCAAACTTCGACTTGATCCAGTAGATAATAACTACATCTATCTGTCCTCTGCCAATAAGGTAAGCACAATATTAAATAAAATAATAAGTTCAAGTAAACTACTGCTTTAAGGATTTCTGCCACTTTATAAGTGAAGCATCAGTTTGAGTCAGAGTTAGACCTTAAATATCCAAACTGCAGTTACCAACTTTACATCTAATATATGGCTATGTTGTCTAAATTTGGGCTGCACTTCTGCACAGCTCAGAAGAGCTTCCACTGTCATGGTGCTGCCCACTGTTGCTATGATCCAGCAACACCCTTAATCCCATGCTTATTTTATGTCATTCTGTCGAGAGAGTCTTTGTTTCTCTTTTTCCTGGAGGCATCATGCAGAATCAAGCCTGGAGGTAGCAAACAAAACTTGTTGACTCTTTGGAGACGGAGTTCCTCTGAATTAGCAATCCATGTATTGGTAGGCCAGGGTTTGCTAGTCAATTATGGAGTTTCTAATGTGGAGAAATCTCTTAATTTGAGAGATGGGTTTGAAGTCTTAGTTCTGCCAAAATCAATGATAAAATTCTTATCATCTTCAGTTAGGCATAGACTTTAAAAAAAACCCAACAAAACAAAAACACAATCAGAAGTGTTTAATGTGTATGCGTAGTGAGGCCAAGGAGTTCAGCAATCACTGGGAGGTACTGGATGTGAGTGAACGCATCAGCGCTGCATGCCAAGCAGAGAGTGGCTCCCAGGAGCCGATGCGGTTGTTGCAGCAGATCCTGCAGCAGGGCTACTGAGCATCAACTCAGCAAATTCCTTTGTCTCGCCAGCAGTAGGGAAGATGGCAGTGAAAACATAAGGACTGGCTGTCCATCTTATCTGGACAGGATTTCACCCAGCACTTGATTACCTTCATTTACAATAAAATCACTTTTCCAGCAGTAAACATAGCATTTTAGCGTGCTGTCTGAGAGTGGGTAAGTTGGTAGGAGAACTCCTGACTGATATAAACCATCTATCACAAATGCAGAAGGAATCAAAATTTAAGTCAAAAGTATGTGCAGATATTCAAAGTAAAGACTTGAATTTTCTTTAGCTTTGGTAAAAGAGCAAGTTGTTATAGAGGAACAACAGCTTTTAGGAATAAATGCCTCTCTCTGATCATCTCTTGGAGCTTAAATAAGGCTTCTACACTGTCTTTTTTAACTTGGTAGTAGTCTATGATGTTGGCTGGTTTCTGAACTGATTATCTCACACACATTCAGATAAACTGAATTTTCCAAGATATGGCTGGAAAAACCAGTAAATATAGTTTTGCAGAAAGCCACGTATCTTTGTTTCTGTTCACAAAATATAGGAACTTTTAATTCTTGCAAATTTGTAAAAAATGGTTTGAATTAGGAATATTTTTCTTACTGAGATTATTAATTAACATTGTTATTAATAACATTATTTGTATTCAGTATTTGTAATGAGCTTTCTCTTTTTCTTTTTCCTTTCCTTTTCTGAAAATGGCTGGCTAGGATATTCAAGCTGAATGTACAAGTATAGCTACATACAGTATAGCCACAATTATCTACATTTACTTATTGAAATGGCATTTTCATGCATGCTAAGTAGTTGCATGCATTTGTTCTAGTGTGCATATGCAGTAACCTGACATGGTGATGCAAACACAGATGCATTTTGTTTTGCGCATGCATTTTTGGATGTACCTTCATCAATCATTTAGAAATCTCAGTTCTGATGAGAGGAAAATGGTGTTCCACTAAGCAGAGCATTATTTGTAAAATATACCTCCTTTCTATTGTTATCTATAATTCACTATGCTAATCAGTCTTTCTTGCATTAATCTGTCCATGCTGGCCTTTGAGTAGTCAGACCAAATTGTCATTGTCGGAGGTGTTTCATCATCTGATGGCAAAATACAGTGTGTGTGAAATAGGCTGCATATTTCTATCCAAAGGTCTTCTGGCAGAGGGAAGTCGATAAGAAAACTTTCCCAAAGGGATCGTGCTTGGTTGCTGTCAGATTTTTAATGGTAACCCTCAATTTCCCTGTTTATGGAGGCTATTTTAATTTGGTGTGTTACTGCATTCTTTGGTTTTAGGTGAGAAGAATACCAGTTGCAAATTGTGGTAGATACGTTTCCGAGCAAGAATGCTTATCTGCAAAGGATCCCTACTGTGGGTGGTGTTCTTTGAATCAAAGGTATTTTTTGGTATTTTAGACTTTCATATAAAAGCAATGCATTATTAGTCAGTGTACATTTTGACTGGCTTGGAGCTATTCAGCATCAAGATTGTATCTACTGAATTTTTATGGAATCAGTCATAGCCATAAATGTGAGACACTTTATTGTCATGTGAAAGGGAGCTCTGCACCTTTTAAAGACCATGTTAACCCTCAGATTTTTGAGATCTACCCATAAAATATATGTTGGGCTAAGACGAAGAAATTATTTTGGTTTGAGAACAGAGGTTTTGACTTTTCAGACTGATTGAGAGATAAAATTGTATACTCGTGCTTGAAGCATCTTAATAGCTGGGACCATCTTGCATGTGAGAACGAGGAAAGAGTGCTCAGTTGTCTTCAGTATTCATAGTTCCTTGCTTTGGAACCACTACCTTTGTTTTAGGCCAGAGAAGAATTTCTTTCTAAACACTTCATCCTCACATTTGAGTCATTAGTTTTGCTGCTTTCTTTGAAGCAGGTTTGAAAGCTATTTTATGTCTTTGGCCTGGACTGGAGAAATTCCTGAGTCATCAAGCCTAGTCTTGGCAATTGCAAGCAACCACATTGTGTAAACCTACTCATAAACTAATCAAGGACCATCCTAAATTTAGATAGGCTTTTTGTCCTTCCTGCCCTCACTGTGTGGCCATCTGAGAGTCTCATTCTTCTGCAGGTTAAAATCGGTCTGCTCATTTTCATCACGTTTGTGTTCATGGACAAGTTATACTCATTTGTTCTGGTGCTCACATTGCCTTGGCTTAAATAGGTTTTCCCCCCTCCCTCGCACTTATCTCCTCAATGTTTTTGTGAAAGCAGTCTCTTTTTTCACTTGCATTTTGGTGTGCTAAAACAGCTAACTTCACAAAGATCCTCTTGCATAAGACACTCCTTTCTTAACTCTGCTCCAGTAGCCCTTCTGTGAAGTTTATGCATCCTTTTAAAATAAGGATGGCCAGGACTGTCACAGTATTCCAGAAGAGATTTCAGCTGTGCCTTGCTCAATGGTGTTTAATCAGTCTGTCCAGGAAACACCTTACTTAGTGTGTCCTGGGATCACAAACGTCTGTTTCATGACACCATCACATTGACGGGCCACAATCATCCATGATCAAATAATGCCCCCAGGTCCTTCTCTTTCTTTGTTTTCTTTCCAACTGATGAGTTTCCAGTCTATAACACATATGGGTTGTGAGATTTTTGTTGCTCTAGGTACATGTTCTTGTACTTTATGCTTTGAAATGTCATCCCATTTCAAGGTTATCCAAGTTTTCCTGTGTGATATTCTCATCTTCCTCTGCATGGTAATGTTCCCAACTTTGTATCACCAGCAAATGTCAACAGTGTAAACCTTCTTTTATGGCAGTTCATCAGTGATTAAAACATTGAACGGTTATAAGATTGATTTTTGAGGAATTCCACCAGTAGCCTTCTTTTAGAAAGTTAATACTACCCATTTTGGTTTGTTTCAATGTTAATGTGATTTTGCTGAAGACCCGCTACTTTGTGTTTGCAAAGGTAGTTATTAGAAGAGAGTAGGTGTTTATTCTGTAATGTGTTTTCTTCAAACTCTTTTGCTACCTTGTTAGAAACTGTATGTGTTACAGTGCTAAGCTTTTCAGGCTTTTAGTTACCTTATAAAGAGAGTGCGAATAACAGTTACTAGTCAGTAAATCCCCTGTTTATGAGGGGAATCACCAAAAGTTTCCATCTGGTTGAAACAGAAATAATTTACTCTTTTGGAGAAAAAATGAATTACTATAATATGAATCCTGTTCAACACCCACATAATTGTTCACTGTTAAGCACTTAGCATCATTAAATATTTGGGTTTGTGAAGAGAGAGCTCTGAATGAAGCTTTAGAAAAAGAGGAAGACATGTTTTTAGCCAGTATTTTAATCAAAGTCCATACATGTCCACTAAAGCAACATATTCCATAATAATTTTGAGATTGATGATATGTTTTATACTCTTACTGGGAAATAAATTTTATATTAAATATGCACCCCATTTTTTAAACAAAACTTACCAGCAGTGCTTCATTTTAAAGACAGTATGAACTCAAATCCAGTATTTTGATGAAAAAATCTGCACATCTTATTGCAAGTGAAAACAAAATGAAACAAAATGTTTCTACTGTTCCTATTTCTACTCTTTCTTCCATAGGGACAAATATATAAATTCTTCTTTTCACTCACAATCATGCAAAACAATTAGTCATAGCATTGTGTGATTTCTCTTAGTGTTTATAGATTTTCTATAGATGAATCAGATTTACCTGAAGTATGCTGAAATTATTCCAGTACAAAGCACTGATGTTTTACATGTATTTTCCATATGGAAATAACACAGTATGTCTTAGTTATCTGACATGACCAGACTTACTTTTGAATTTGGTCAGTGCGTGACAACTGTGGACTTCATTCAGGGGCTGGTACTTTGGAAAAGCAAACCAAAACTTTCTCTGAAACCATGTTCTCATTCCATGAAGAAATCAGGATGCTTTAGCAAGGCAGAGAGGACAAACTCAGTAGGATCTGTAGTTAATACAAGATTAGTGAACAGAGACTTAAGTAAATACGAATGAACCAGTATGCATAGGTATCGTGTGTTATCATAATGAAATAAGAGGAACTCAATTCCAATTGTGAAGAGGAATCTTTAGTAGTATAAAGAACTAGCTTGCTGTGAAAGATTAAAACAAATCTCGACCCTGCTTTTCTCCGTACACATATCTATGTGTGTCTGAAATCTGATGCTAGGGCTTCATACCTTATACCTTCATACTTGTATAGGGTCTGGTCCAGTCCACCTTTCCAAGAAAGCCAGACTTAGTAGTTGTCTGAGTCTGTATGTTAATTTTGTGGTTCACAAATAATATTTATCTGTTATATTCATTCCAGTGTGCTTGCAAACAATATCAATTGTCTAAAAATAGGGATGTAAGAAAATAATCTCATCTTTAGGTGAGTGGAATTCATATTACTCTTGGCCTGTGCAGGGCAATTGTGAGAATTTATGCTGAGGGGTATCAGATGCTTTACTGCCCCCTTTGTGACTGCTTCCTACGAAATGACCATTCTCCGTAGCACATTGTTTGAGTCTTAAAGGTCAGCTTTTAGAGCAACAAAAGACACATTTTTCCTGGCATGAAGACAAGCACAACCCTGGGTCCTGGGTGGCATTACTTTTTCTGCCATTAAATTCTTAGATTCTTCATTGTAGATGAGGGAAACAAGTTCACTGCTTGTGTTCCTCAGGCAGTCTAAGAAGGCAAATAACTTTATCCTAGGACAGTTTTAAATACTCAGCTTTATAAACAGTTTTCTTTTTTAATAATTTGATATTAGTGTCACTGAAATGCATACACTTATTTAGTGCCAAGTATTGCAAGAGTGTTGCCTTGCATCTTCAACATTATGATCTTCAGCCTGTCAGAAACTAAAGGATGTCTCTCTCCCATATGTCATTGCCAGTGAGAGTTATCTACCCATACATATCCAAGCATCTGGTTTATGTACATCTGTTGGTGACAGATCCCATCCTCTGTGGTTCTAAAACTGTGGTGCTAATGGACCTTTGTGATCTCAGTAAGGTGAAGAGAGATACAAATGAGACTGAAATTTGTCCTAGTTTAGACAGTTTGAAATATGTCAGACATAGTCCCAATTTCTTACAGTATAGTTATGATCTGAATGTATTCAGATGCAAAGCCCCACCAGGTTCTGGTGCAGCAGGAACTCAGTTTCCTGACTTAGACCACAGAGGAAGTGACCTTGTGCTTAACTGCATTCCAGTTGCCAACGTCATGATCTACAGAGAAGATGGCTTTATGGTTTCTATAGTTTGTGGGGTTATTTCGGGCATTTTGGA
>VYZW01037462.1:34662-59436 GCA_013401315.1 Balaeniceps rex | reverse complement strand
TTAGCTTGTGCCCGCCAGTATTACTGCCACTCACATGCTCCTACGAGCTGAGCTATATTAGTGGATAACGCAAGTGTGGAAGTTATATTGACTATTTATGGTACCTTGTGTAAAGTGACCTCAGTCTCACAAGAAGATACACTTGCAAAGCTCCTTCAGGTATCATT
Source organism: Balaeniceps rex (assembly GCA_013401315.1). Lineage (NCBI taxonomy): Eukaryota > Metazoa > Chordata > Aves > Pelecaniformes > Balaenicipitidae > Balaeniceps > Balaeniceps rex. The sequence goes on along the minus strand of VYZW01037462.1, from coordinate 59,269 downwards.
TCTGGGAAAAAAACATTTTGAAAATACCTGCTACTCAGTGTGGTCTGGTGCATTTTGAAAGGTCAGCCCAGGCCATACAGAAAATAATAGGTTCCATTAATTTCAACATAGACAAAATCAGGAAACCGTATTTGACAGTGTTGTTTTTAAAGTATTTATACAAACTTAAAAGAGAAGACAAGCTCTGCCAGATGCAGATAAATTCCTTACTTTAACTTACTACTCCTAGTATAATACTATTTTTCAGTAGCTCATGGCTTGAGACCCTTCTCATATAATGACCTAGGCAAGTGATTTGTGCCCAGCATATCAGATTTCTGCAGATACATAGATTTCTGGAGATGCAAATAGGTGCTTCGTGAAGGATTTCAGAATGTCTGTGTATGGTCATCCACAACCTCAAGCCTTAAAACGCCTTTAAAAATCAGACTATTTGCTGTCCGTTTAGTAAGGTATTTAAGCATACGAACAGTCCCAAGGGCTGTTTCTAACAAGCAGTGCAGGTGACCTTTGCAATGAGCACCTAAGTGCCATGCTGACGTGTGGAGCTAGGAGATACTTCTGATTTAACAACGTAGTTGTAGCCAAAGCTGGTTTTCATCTGAACAAGCCAGCCTGTGATAAAGGCAAAGCTTTCTCTACCTTTGCAAGGTAGGTATACTTTAAATCTGTGTAACTTTCCCGGATTAAAAAGCTATCTACTTCCTAGCATAGAGAAGCCAGAAAAGTCTGCACACATGGGTTTCATTTGATCTCAGACAGTCATTCATTTCACAGATGTACACATCTGCAGGCACACAGATGAAAGGGACCATGGCTTAAGTGGTATATATCTGACTCTACTTTTCGATGTGGTATTCTGCTCGTGGGAGAAGATACTCTTTCATTCCACAGCTGTCAGTGAATTGTCGGTATAGTAATTGCTAGCTGAAATAATGGCAAATTGACTCATGCAATCATAAAAGATTTAAATAGGATGAAAATTGCTACTGCATAGATTACAAAAGAAGACTCTGAAACCGACTCTCTGAGACAGAAAGAGAGAGAAGTACGGTATGTTGGGGTCTCTCGCATGAGAACAGTCTGTTGTGTTAGAAGGCTTGAATTCAGGGTCTGGCTGTGCCACAGTATGCCACTGTGTACTCTCTGGGAGATGATTTTATATCCCTGCTCCATGGCAGCATTTCCTTATCTGTATCCTGACAATAACATTACTTTTGTATGTCATGCAGTGGTGGCATCAAGCTTAATAAGTGTGTATAAAGTCTTGGAATAACTCAGCTGAAGGGTGCTATGGAAGGACAAAATCTAGGTTTTTTATCAGTCAAAAGTGTGAGTGAATGTATGAGAGAAGGTACATACCATGTAGACAACAGCTGAAGGCACACGAGCTTTCAACTCAATTATTTTTTTACAGTTATTTCTTGTAATATCCAGCATATCTCTAACAGTCACATTTTTCCAGATTGTCTAGTTCTCGAAGCATTGCTGTCCTCAAGCTCTTGGAATATCTCACAAACATTTCGGTTGGAAAAGTAAGAGCCTGGTTCCTACTGAAGTTCATTGAGGGGTTTATGCGTGTGTGCGGGGAGGGGGGCTGAAGTATGATCATTCTTTTTTTTTGCATTTATTAAGGAAATACATTTCGCTAAAGGTAGTCAAATCCCTTTTCTTGGCCCATTTCCTCCTCCTCCTTCTCTTTTTTATTCTCCTTAGAAAGCTACTTCTTCCGATGACTCTTTTATTTAATGGGACCCTGGCAGCTAGCTGTAGGAGAGTCATTACAATGACTGAATTTATGACAAGTGCCTGAAGAAGTAATAAAGGATGGCCCAATGACATTAAAATCTTTTTTGTCCTTGTGAAAAAGGTGGGCCCCTGCTACTCAGGATAAGACCTAGATCAGAGGGGTCAAGAGATTCTATAAAAGTCACTTTATGGAGCTGTTTTTTAATAGAGCCAGATGCAATTTAAATATGGTCCATGGGTAACGTGAATACAATTAAACCAGAAAGTAACATCTAATCTGCTAATAGGAATAATGAATAACTATTGTTCCATACACATTATTTTTCAGAGCCACGCTCTTTGTTGAGAGCTCGCAGTAGAAAGTGTTTATGCCCAGTACATGGCCTAAGCCTTTATGATATATGGTTGTTAAAACTTAGAAAGATCTGTCTAACATATCCTGTAGGTAACTACAGTGTTCCCGTTCAGAACACTCCTCGTCTATACAAAGAGGCTAATTCATAGGCACCTGGGATGAAATTGAACTCCTGCTTTTTGGGAAGTGGACATCTCCCTGTGGACATTTCCCTGTCCGTGGAGCCACACACGGAAGGAACTGTCTTTCTCTAAATCAGAGCATTTCTCAGCATGTGTGGAGAGGGCCTGTGCTGCTCTTGGCTCTCCTCCATGCTGATAGATGCTTTGTAAAGCAAGATAGGGACAAACTAGTCTCTTAACAGGCATATTTTTTGGTAGGGAAAGGCAATAGTAAACTAACAATACTTGCTAGCTCTACACACACAGAACAGAAGTTCAGGCAAGCTGTGAAAGAATCAGTGATGGTTTTCTGCCCTTTTCTGGTTAAAAAGTACTATCTGGCCACTTATGTACTGGAGAAAACCGCAGCAAAATGAAACCCAAAGTGTTCCGTCTGCTTCATGCTTTTTGGAAATCTATGACTCTCAGCATCTCAGCACAGATTGTATTTCATCCTAAATTTGTCCTCAAAATAAGCACAACAGAACAATAGGCTCAGAGAGTAAACGCAGGTTATGTGTTCTACACATTTCATTACATGTTTGCCAGGTTGTTCTCTTGGGTTTGTGCTTTTTTCTGTCACTTGAAATTTCACATTCAAGGCTGAATTGAGATTGAGTTCCTGTGTCTTACAAAAGCTCTGTTTTCTGTGTTACCAGCTGCTCAAGATGTATACAGAAGGGTGAGTGTGCCAGCTGTAACTGGACGCATTTCTCTCCTGCCACCACCTGCCAGGTGAAGTTTGCTGGGGAGGACTGGAATCCCCCATGATGCTTTTTCCTTGTATTTTTTACATCTGAGCAACAATCTGTCTCTTCCTTGTCCTGACATGGAGAAATGCTGATTTTTTTTTTCAGGATAGTTGTAATGCAACTGCTTCCAAGGGGATCGCCACTGCACAGAAAACAGAGGTTAGTTAGCATTTTAAGATCGGCATTATTGAGTTTCTGTGGGTTGGGGGAGAAATTTATTTAAAATGAGAGAACTTTGCAGGAAGAATAGAGATATGGATGAGGAGGCAGTCGGTTACATGGAAAGGTAATGCAGAACTTGGATTGATACTATTTTTTCTTAGTGCTTTGTTGGTGCTTAAAGGTACCAATGAAGATTTGCATTCATATCTAGGCATTGGGACACAGCAATAGTCATGTGCTTACCTCTAGATGCAGTATTTACAATATTGCTTTAAATGCCAAAGTCCCTGTATGCTTTATTTAGGCACTCCACAGGAGCCAGCATGTGGAGGGCTGGGATGTGTAAGCTGACCAACAACAACAAAAAAAAACCCCGAAAACATCTCAGGCTTAATCTCTTACCTAGACTTAAATGATGCATGTTTGAGTTCTGCTGTCACAGACAACTCTGTGAAACTAGGTTTCAGAGTCTCAAACCTCTTTCTCATCTTATGCAGCCAGATCACAGCTTCTCCTGAAACATAGCTGCCAGGGGAGCAGAAGGAAGGGGAGGATGTGCCACCCAGTTTCTGCATAACAGACAAGTGGCTAGAGGATGCATCCAGGAACTGAAATTCCTGGGTGTTAATACATCCCTGATTCACACTTCCAGAAAAAGTTTCCTTGCTTCCAGGCTGTAGACAAAACTGGAGATGGAGCTACTCTCCATCCATTCTGCTCAAACTGGATCACTGGAAAAAAGGAGTGTTGCTGGTGCCAAAGTGCCTTCTGAATCTGATTATTAAGTTCTCTATTGAAATCATACCGACTGTAAGTGAGCATACAGTCTGTATGATTTGCTTCATAGGCCAGCCCTTTAACCACGAGGTTATCCCTTCATTCTTTATGGTGCCAAGGTGGTTTTATTTTCTCATAAAACTAAGCGAGCTTGTCATCAGTGGTTGCTTATGACATGCAGGTGTTAGGAAAGAAATGAGTAGTGAAGAGAAATTTGACTGATGAGTAAGTACATTGAGATTTGATTTGCTGCCTACACTTTGGTTTCTGCTTTTTTGTGAGTGATCGCACGGTTGGTATAAATAGCAACTGTGTTCTTATCTCTAAATGTTTCATTAGAACTACCCAAACTTTTACCTGTGAAGACAGGAATTACCTCTTAAATTCAGCTGTTCAGCTGAGGTTTCTTAAACAAAATCACAAAATCCATTTTGTTTTTCACAGAGACAAGTGGGATTGTAATACTTGTGCTTCTGAGCATTAATATTCTGGATTTGGTCTGCATATAAAGCATTACGGATGGTGAAAGAACAGAGGAAATCCTTCTTTGCTCTGCTTCCAAGTGCATTAATTTGACATTGGTAAATAGTTGGAATTGCCTGGGAGATGGCTTTCTTCCACACGCCTTATCTTGGAAAGACAGTGATGGACAAGGCAGTGAAAGCACTAGAGGCAGTCCAAAGGCAGATGTTTATTTAGAAGTGATTGATCCATTCAGAGGGCTTGAAATTGCATTTGAAATCCTCCTCTCCTTTGACTGCTGGTGCTTTAAGGAGAACATACCAGAGAGCTGAGAAAGAGGATTTGTGTTTTCCCACAACCCCAGCCGAGCATTTAGATTAATATACTTTGTTTCAGTGGCAGCCCCAGCCCTCCTCCTGACTCTGGCTGCTGGTTTCCATGTGTGCACCTTCCCCCTCCCTGCGCCAGAGCAGCAGTTGGAGTGGTTGCACGAGTACACTTGGCTGGGGAACTGATTTGGCTGGAAATAACCGTTGCCTTTCGGCAGGTTATTTTTCATCTGGGCCAGTTCCCCGATCAAGTTCTTCGTGTGGCCTCAGGGCCCTGTGCTAGCACCACAGGAGGGGCTGTGCCAGAGCGGGGACGAGCTCTCCAGGGTGGCAGAGGCTGCTTAACCTGGGCCGCTGCCAGATATCTTGCTGGATCCTGCAGCCATGCTAACCACACCTCTGAGGATGTGGCTGCCACTGTTTATGCAGCCCCAGGGAAGCATTAGGCTGTCCAGGGGACGGGGGCTGCAGCTCAGAAATGTGGAGCTCTATTGAAGTTGACAGGGCTGTGCTGATTTACATTACCTGAGGACCAGGCGCACGCTTTCTGTATGTGTCTCTGCGTGTTTACGCTGCTTTCATCGCATGCCTCACAACTAGTGATTTTTATAAAGATCCTTCTGCCTCTCTGCTGTGTCCCTTCCCTCTTGCTACAGGGCATCTTTCCCCCTGCCATGCAACAACTGGAAGGTCAGTGGCTCTCTGGCACTGGGGAAACTATCACCGCAGACCCCAGCGAGGACGCTTGGTCCCTCCCGCATTCAGTGAGGAAATTCACGGTTTCTTTTGCTGCCAAGGAAGGTGTCGCAGACCATGGCAGTCAAGCCAGGAAGCAGGCTCTCGAGTAGCCGAGGCCAGCTTGCCTCAGCGCTGCGAGTGACTGCGCTGATGCCGTGAGTCCGAGGCAGGACGCAGCGAGGCAGTCCGTGTCGTGTAGCCACAGGGAAGGCATGATTTCAGGGGGGACTGAAACTTCCAGAGTGAACTATTCTTCCCGCAATTTTTTCTTGCTGTAAGAAAAGAAACAAGGCAAGCTGAGCTGAGGTGCCCTGTGGTGCATGGTGCCTGGCAGAGCGGGAGCCCTGAAGTGCCACAGCGTCCTGCCACACCCCTCGGCGGGGGGTGCCTGGCGTTACCCTCATGAGGGCTCACAGCCCTGATGCAGCTCTGGGGGATCTCCATGTGTTTGTGTGACACTGTGCTATTCCTGTGCTTCAGGGCTCCCTGCTGGTTACCACTGAGACCCCTGAAGCAGTGTTTTACTCCTTTCTGTCGTATTTGGCTTCTGGATTTGTGTGAGGATATTGGCTGTCCTTGGTGCCCTGGAGGCTGGGCACAAGCAGAGGGATGGGACCGGGGTGGAGAAAAGCACTGGTCCTTCGCTCCTTTAATCTCAGATTTCTGCTTCAGTTGTCCTACTCGCATACTAAGGGTTAAACTGATCCCCAGGTCAGGGTGGGAGTGAATTTTCCCCCTCCGGGTGTTTGTCTGGGGTTTCCTTTGCCCTCCTCCATTATCCATACCAGAGGTCATCTTGGAGGCCCTTTTGCAGGCCCCCTGGCCCCAGCCTTTGCACTCTCTTGCCCTTTCCTAAGGCACAAGTTGCAGCTTTCGATCAGTTGTGACAGCTCTCACATTTGCTCCGGAGCACTCTGGCATTCAGAGGGCCATAGTAGCATGTGGGGACAACGTGCCGGGGACCTTTCTGAAATGGGCAAATGCTGTGTTTGCAGTGGATGGCAATGTGACCCCGGTGGTCCCCTCAGGCCGCCAGCCTGAAGGCTTGGTGCTGCTCTGGGTACATGAGAAGATTAGTGGGGAGAAAAAGCCTGTGGCAAGGACTTTCCTAGAGGTTTTGCACCAGCGCCCTTCTCAGGAAGGGGAAGGCTGAACTGCCCAGTGGATGTGTCCACAGGTGCACAGCAGAAACCAGGATAATCACAATACTCTAAAAACTCACTTTAAACTAGTATTATAGGCAGTCTAAAAGCATGCTAGAAATCATTTGCCTGAGAAGGTCCCAAACAGTTTGTGGTTTCACATGCGTGTTTTCCTGTTTTTTTTGAATGTTTTCAGTTTGTTGTCTGAAAGATACACAGAGAGGAAACCGTCTGTGTGACTACAAAACTGGGGAAGCGGCAAAACTGATTAAACGTGAGATGCTGTCAAATGTATCAAGTAAATACACTAGGGGAAAAAAAATCTCTCTTCTTGCTCGGTAGTGTTAGTAAATTAGAATAAGTAAATATAAAGATACACAAAGAAAAGCACAGTTTAAAAATTGGCCATATTTTGGCAAGACTGTGACAGCATCAGAGCAAACTAGGATTATTCTTAAATGCTGGAAAATAGATTTATATACTTCTTAGCATCAAAATGGGATACCAAAAAATCTCTGCAGTTGTGTTGTACCTTTAGCTTTATGTATGACTTTGAGAAAACTTTCTAGTAAAGCTAATTCTGGGGCTCTTTCTTTTCTTATTCTAGGGTTTTACCCTGCTTCCCCTTTTCAGGTCTTGAGAGATGCCTTCATTTGTTTCTCTGATCTCTCATAGTGACAGTACCATGGGTTTTGTCTTGCGTTGTTTCTTAGTTCTTCAACAGTCACACAAAGTGTATCATTTCAAGCTGGGTTTTTATGATGCTTACTTTCCAGTATGTCAGATTGTGATTCCTTTGGGCAATTTTGTTATGAGATAAATTGAAATATAAAATATATAGGTAAAAATAGTTGACTTGTAAATAAGTTGTGATTGACAGTACTTCCCGGGATTAAGCTTAACAAGATTTGAAATTAATAAGAAAAATGTATCCCAGTGCCATAAAACCCACATTCCTGAGCGGTGGTTGTTTTTGCAGCTGTTGTTTAACTGCCTGGCCTTTTTATAACCAGATTTTGTTTTGCTTTGTTTTCTAATAGCATCTCAGCATTCGTTCCATTGAACCATTGTGGATTTCTACATTAGGCAAAAGTGAAATAACGGTCAAAGGAGAAAACTTTACACGTGCATCAGGCATAAAACTGATACTGACTGGTATCACTGGCTGTAAACCAGACATGTGAGTTAAGCTCTGAAAAATAATACTTACTTTGTATGGTGAAAATTATGCCCTTTTTGCCCTAGCAATACAGTTGTTTGAACAGTTGTCATGGACCTCTCCTCAGCAAAGGGGGATATGCTCTGCACTCCTTTAGTTATACTTCTTCCATGGAAAGGAAGGAAATTAATTTGGTGTTTGGGTATAATACAAGGGATGGGTGGGTAGGTGGGCAGCTCTTGGCAGTAGTTACAGCAGTTCTGTACCTGTGGCCCTCTGTGCCTTGCAGCAGGTGACAAGAAGTCAGGTCACAGGAAAGCCTCAGCTTTTGTTTGACTTTCCTCTGCTTCAAAATAGCCTCCATATATTCTAGGATTCTGCTTGTGAAAGCACAGACACCACGCTAGGGAAGGGAATCCCTCATGCAACAGCATGTACTTTTCTCTCTTGATGATTGCATAGTGTAACCCCCTAGATAATTAGGCTATCTTATTCTGAATCAGTCATTTTCAGGTGTAGCTGCAATGGCTGCCTATGATGACCAAACCCATTTTACATAGCTAGCACTTGAAAAAGTATTCATATGGTACAGTTCAGTTTTTAGTTCAACCCTGAATTTCTTGGGGACCACAGAAAACAAAAGGAGAGAAGGATGGAGAGAGGGAAAGGAGGGAGAGAGAGGAAGTAGAGACAAAGAGGAAGGAGAGAAAGGGAGGAGGGAAAGAAAGGGAGAAAGGAGGGGAGAAAGAGGGAAAGAAACAAAGAAAGGAAGGAAGCTGAAGATTCTCATTGTTGACTAGCTAATGTGTTGGTAGCACAGAGAAGTACACAGCAAAGTACACAGTTTACACAGCAAAATCACACATTGCATTACACAGCCTTATCCCAAGGCCATAAGACCAATATCTGTACCGTCTTCTGTGATTATTGTGACACGTAGCAACTTCATTCAAAAGATGCCCTACTTTGTCTTTTCAACTCCCTACTCTCTCTTTCCACTTCCATCTGGCAGCTCAAAGACAGATTCATTCCTCTTCTCTTCACTTTAGGTTGTAGGCTTTGTGTAGTAACACCAGTGAGTGGCATAGTGGCATCTGTGTTTCAGCATCTGACTGTTTTCTTTCTCCTCCAGCATTAAAGTTAGAAATGTGCTAAACGATACACAAATGACATTTGCTCTCCCACCAACACGTAAAGAGGCCAAAAGTATACGTATACAGGCTAATGGGAAAGAATGTTCACCAGCTATGACCCTACGTTATGTTTCAGTGCCATCATGTTTTGGAATCACACCAAATACCTCCTGGATCAGGTAAATTTGTCTTTCTATACTTTTTATGTATTTATTAAAATGTAGTCCCACTGAGCCAATATGAGCCTCCTTCCTTGGCCAGACTGCAGCTGATGTAAACTTGGATGACTGCTGTAACCTGTTGTGGAGGATGAATTTACACTGGTGAACTGATTTAACATTTAACATACAGACAGATTTAACAGTCATGATAGCTGCAAGACAGATTCTGTGTTTTGCAGGATTCTGTAAACTCCTTCCTTGCCCACCCCAGGTCTCCTTTGTAGAAGGCAAAAATAGTCTCTGCATACTAAAGCTAAATCTAAAATATGGGTAGCATGCATAAATTCAAATTGCAATTAACTTTTATTTTTTGATACTAATATACCCTTCACCTCCAAAACAGTAGAAAGTATTAGTGAATTGGAAATGAAGTAAAAATAATCACCACTGCAGTGATACATGCAGGCTTGCTTTAGGACCGGGTTCCCTAAAGCCAAAAGAGCCCTTTTCAAGCCTCTGCTGTGTTCTGTGGGAGACTCAGAGCACCGGTGGAAGACTTACAGGGTGATTTTAAGATATTCTCAGGCACAACTTTCCACCTGTCCCTCTGCCTGCACAGTTTTTACCCACTTTCACGTTCTTGATCTGGTATCTTGGCGTCAAGCACTGGCAAGTGTGGATTTGAGGGAATAAGTTGGGCTGGCAGCTGCAGCATCTGAACAGCTAGGACACATACCCTCACCTCCAAGGTGAGGGGCAGCTCAGGCAGCTGGAAATTAATAATACCTTAAACCACTCCAACTGTGTTCAGCAGAGATTGTGAGCCAGAGCCCTCAGACACAAGCACCATTGTGTGTGCTGAGACAGATGGTCTGAACACTGCCGAGAATGTTTCCTGTGAGGTGCCTGGCACCATCGGTTTGTCCTGAAGGAGGCAAGAATTAAGCACAGGTGGGGCTGCTCTGGGGCAGTGAAATACCGTGTCTTCAAGACAGAATATTAAATCACGGTCTAGTTCTTTGGCTGCATGAATAGAAAACAAGGTGGAGAATCCCTGAAAAGGAGTACACATGTGTATGCTATCAAGTCATTTGGTTTTGCAGTAGCAAAAGCATTTACCATTACATTATGAGGAAAGAAGGGAAGTACATTGTATAGCTCAAATTATCTTGTCCTGCAGTTTGACCTTATTATATTGGCTGCTACCAAAGCTGAAGCCTTAATGCAGGACTTACCTGTGGGAAAAAAGNTCCCCCCCCCCCATTTTTTTTTTTACAGTGGTGGTCGCAAAATTACTACGATTGGTAGAAATCTTAATGTGGTAGACAGTGTGATTATTTCAGATGACCAGAGATCAAACCTCACTGTAAGTCTTAATCTCCTTTACAATACCAAATAGAGGTCTCTGAAGGGATTAGGTTTTATTCTAAGGTTTCAGGAGGATCTCAGTATTTTTCAAATACTTGCAAGCACACATCAGTCACCCTACTGAAAGAAATATAACCACTTGTAGGATTACAGTTGCACACATTCTCAGTACAGGATTATGGATACACATAAGCTACTCTCCTGCATAATTCCCTGAGCCTTTTTTCTGTGCACTAGAGACTTGCTCCAAATTCGTCCTTTTTGAGCCTCCCCAGCCTCCATATATGGGTCTGTTGGAGGAGAGGGTGGTGTACTTCTCTCCGGCTTTGTGTTGAGAACCCAAATGGTGCCACTGCCTCAGCAAGGGGTGGGAGACTGGAGCTGATTTTGGGATGAAACCCTTCCTCCGAGGCTGTGAGTAGGTGGGCACCCTGTTGCCTCCTGGGCTTGCAGCACGGAGACCAGGAAACAGCAGCACCACGCCATGGCATAATCAATAGGGTGACTGTAGCAACTCCCCTCTAAGCTGGGGAGAGCCAATGCCCAGGGGTGCTGGAGAGCTCGTCCTGCTCTTCTCTTGTCACCTGCTTTGAGGAGAAGGAAGGAGAAATCACAGTCACTATTCCTGTCTCACTGCAGGAAATAGCTACATTAGCAGCGTGCAATCTGCCTTAAAGCAGCGTGCAGAGTGTGTGATAAATGTGCTTAAAGGTAGACACAAGCTCAACACAGAAACTTTCCCAGGTGCTCTGCATGCAGCCCTGATCATGGAGAAGAGGTTTAGCAGATATCTGTGTGTGTCAGGAAGATGTTAAAATGATTTTGAGTGCCTCTGTTTATAATTGTACCCACTGTTGAGTGCTTAATGACTGACTGTTACAGCTTTGCTATTGCATTTCTAGGTCTCTAGGTGTCCTGGAAATGAATCTGAATATCATTACTTAACGCCGAGCCTGAGCCATGCAACAGAGGGTAAAGTTGTTGATATGATGTTAAAAGTGGAAACTACCTTTATACCATGTGTCAAATTACACTATCACCCTGACCCAGTGTTCATTAACTACCAGCTGCACACTGAGCTGGATCCTGATCTGGAATTAAAAATATATGTAAGTTTGAAAGTAATAAACTATAATTCCTTATTAAAATAGTAGTTGGGGATCATTTTACTTCTTACTGTATTTAGTGACTGTTTATGGTCTTCAATTTTTTCCCTCTAGAAAGAAAATGACAACTTGAATATTTCTAAAACTGAGGTAGAGGTTTATCTGTCATATATGAATGGTGCACAGACCAAAAAGATATGGTTCAGCGTCCAAAATATTACCGAAAAACCAGACCGTAGCACCATACTGTGCAAATTCAAAAGGGAAGGAACAGACAAGATTGACTTTTCCACAGTGAAAGTTTTTGTAAGTAGAGTTCCCTTTTGTTGCAATTTGACAATGTTTGGGTGTTTATGCAAGTGCAGTAAAATGTAGCATTAGTGCTCTGGTCATGAGTACTTTTTGTAGAGGGAGGAACTGGATGCATTTTTTGTTCTCCTGGTACTTGGTAGTCCGGTTATCTTCCTCACCTCTAAGCATGCCTGTCTAGCTTAGGTACCACTAACAGTTTTGAGTTCATTTATTGTCTGGTTACTTCTGTAAGTGTAGGCTTTGCAGTCCAAGCTGAGCTCACTGCTGCTGAGCTCCAGGGGAGCAGTAGCTTGTCAGACCTCTGGCTGCAGCATGGACATCACCGATAAAGCATCACTGGCTTCAGGAGAGCCCCTCATCTTAGATCTGTAAGCAATCTGCTGCTGCAGTGTGGCCATGAGGAAAAGGATTGTGTCCTCCCATTCACTTTTTCCCCACTAAAGTAGATAAGGATCTTGAACAGTGCATGGTAATCACCACTAAGACAGAAGAGATGGCATTTCTGGGTGAAAAAGGGGGTAAAATTCAGCGTGCACCAGGGAGGCCAAAATGCTATGAACATATGGCACAAAGCCAGCCCCAAATATAAGAACATTAGCATGAATGTCAAAGCTAAATGGCAGCTTAAGATATTTGCTCCATGAATAAGATGAAGGTATGAATTTTTTAAAAAGCAATCATCACCATTTATGAGGGAGAAAAATTATGCCAGACTCTTATTGCAGTGTATGGTGGTATAAAACTGAAATAACTCTATTGACTTCAAGGCATATGGCTCATAGTAAAGATTAACAAAGCTATTTTCAATTTCATATCGCTGTTAACTGATCCCCCATCTGTCCCCCATCCCCTCTCGTCTGAGCCAGTTATGGCATGGAAAAGCCTTTCTGAGATTGGTGTTGCATTTAAATATTATCGTTGCCTTGCAATATCACGTGCTCATCCTGCAAGCTTCATAGGAGTGACTGTCATAGAAAGGTCACCACTTTGCTAAGGTAAATCAAATGCAATAGTTATAATGTAACATTTCACTTCTGGTACCTTAAAAATTATTTTTTCCAACATCAATAAAAATGTAAAAGTAGGAAATCATCACATGGTTTTTTCAATCTTATAAATAAATTATCATGGAAGAAGTAGGGCCACTCTGAAGAAAGGATAAGCTGGGTATAAAAGATAGGTATGGCCCAAGAATAAACATATGTCATGCTTTAGTTTTCAGGAAGAAAGAGGATATTGAGTGTGGGGTCAAAGACAGGATGATCAGTCTGAATGGAGGTGTCAAAGAAGAAAATGCCATTCTTGTGACAGAAACAAGATTCAGATAAATCAAGGGGCTCAAGACAGCTGGAACAGGATCACTCCCGTCACAGCACTGAGAAAGAACTGGCACATGATATTGTAGGCTTAGTAGGAAAGATTTTAAATAAAACTGTAGAGTCAGGAGAGGTACTGTATGACTGGAGAGCAGCAAATGTAAAATCAGTATTTAAAAGGGGAAAAAAAAAACTTAGGCAAAGAGAGGCTTGCTGATTTAATCCTAGCTCTATGTAAGGCTTTATAATGTATTTTGAATGAGGGACTCATGAAAGACCTGGAGGTAAATGGAAAATGGGATAATTGTCAACTTCTTTTTAATAAAAGCAGATTATGCTGGATATCTTTATTTGGTAAAATGAGTGATTTCCTCAACAAAAAAAAGCAGTAGATCACATATACCTGGAAGTCATTCAGTAAACAACATGGTGATTATGAAGACGCTAGGGATCAGAAAAACTGGATGCTGTGTATGGGGAGCTGACTCTGGGCAATGTTGATTTTCATACAGATGCTATTTAATATCACTGGTGACTTGAGCACAAAAATAAGGCATGCACTAATAACGCTTGCTGATGACATAAAGCTCAGAGGCATTACCAGTCCAGAGGAGGCTTTATAATATCGTGCAGGAAGAATGAAATGAATTTAGGAATAGGAATCAGATGAATTCAGGTGTCCCTTATTTAGTCTGTGATTCATAAACAAGATAAATAAAAGATAAGGAAAGAAATGGGGCCACTGAGTAGGAAGGTTACGATGAAGATTAAAGATAATCTAAGTATGAATGGAAAATTAAATGAATGCTTTGCCTCAGTTTTCAATAAGCAGGGATGAGTAACAGAAATTTCTGCTTTAGGAATGCTTTGGTTGGACATGACAAGTGGAGAAAGTCAGGTGTATTAGTCACAGGATGATTAATGTATTTAGCCACCAATGTGTTTCAGCCTTAGAAAAGGCAAGGGGGATCCTAGGAAGGCTCAGACTGAAAGTACTTTGTATAGGAACTGTGAAAACACATAAACAACCAAGGAAAAAAATACATTTGATGGAGGAAATAGGTCTGCTTTGTCTTCTGTTCTTTGTAGCCCCAGAAATAGAAAGGCTGTGTCCTTCCAGCCCTGTGGGGTTTCTTTGCTTGCTTATGCCCATGTAGCTGCGATGTGACTATCCAGTTTACACTGTCCAGCTGCCCTGGCTGCTCACCTCCTGTGACAAGCCAGCGATTGAAATCACCAGATCTCTGCCTTCCCTGCTGTAACCCAAAATAATTTCAACCCAACTCTCCTTTTCAATTATCTCAGGCTCATTTCTATCCCTGGCACTTGGTGGTATTCTTTTTCTGTGTCAAAGCGTATTTTTACTTCTAGTCTGTTTATAGTCTTAGCTACCCTTTATTTACGTGCTTTCACAGTCCTCTTTGAGATCCTCCTTTGTGAAATTTCCTCTGCCATAATTATCAGTGGTGAATGCCTCAGTTTGGCATCTGGCAGGCTTCAGCACTTCCGTGTATCCCTGAGAATTAATGCCTGTCCTGCCTTTGACAAGCCCAGTGGCTGTTGGGGAATGTTGTACATGTATTGTATGTTGTATTTGTTCTTAAGTGGCCCTTCAGGAACGCCCTACATCCTACATAAAGAGATTGAAACTTCTGCAAAGAAATAGGGAAGAAGGCTGCGGGCTAGGCGTCTATCAAAAATTTTACTTCCCTCGTTATTAGCATGAGTCTTATCTTACTTTTCTGCTCAGCAGAGTAACACTGTGAGTGCAAAGGAATGTTTTTAACTGTCAACACGTGCCTTCCTTGCTTCAAAACGCCAGAACTTTTAGCAGTGATTCTCAAGTGCATGAGCCACTTGGCCAGCTGGAGGCCAGATCTTGCCATTCATTTGAGGGCTCTAGTTTGCAGCGAGAGCAATGGCAAAATTTGGTGCTGCATGAGTACCTCCAAATTTTTCTCGTCACTGCTCTGTTATCCTGCTTAAACATCAAATACAGTAGAAGTTAAGTTTTGTGTTGGTTCACATATGTTTTCCTGAATCGCTGCTGTCTTCCCAATAATCTGCAGAACCAGGGTCCTTCATGTGCCTCAGATGCATATTTTTTTTTATATACATTAAATGTCATTTTAAGTACTGATATAATACCTGACCTCTATTGACACAGCCATTATTTTTCTTCAGGTCAAATTAGGAAATTTTGAGCATGAAGTCAAACCAACATCATCACATATATATTTATATGTTCTTATTTTACTACCTATTGTAGTGGGTGTCATTATAGGTAAGTACAATAATGTGTTTTCAGTTTTTGTTTTGCTGAAGGGTATAATCATGGCACATAAACACATATACGTACACACATACATGTTTGGGAATGTCACAAACAGTCTGGTGGTTTTCCCCTGTTCCAAATAAGAGTGGACAAAGTTAACTCTGGTCTGGTGGTGAAGTCCATCTTGTCAGACCACAGCACGTTACAAGACAGTAGTTTTGGCTGTTCTGCTGGGATTACTCACCGCTATTTAGTGAGGCAAGCCATAGGACTGACATCCTTCTGTCACAACTTGGGCCTTTCCAGCTGTCAGAGCTGGGCTCCCCTCCTGTCCCTGGGGCAGATGTTCCCTAACAAACTGCTTATCCTCAGGCAGTATTTATGGTGTTTCTGCTCGGTCTCATTTGGATCATTCATGAACTTGTAGGTCGTTACTAAAGTGAGGGGGGTAAATAGTTATCTCCTCCTCTTTTTGTCACTCCTTTTTTCTGAATGTTTTGACCTGGTTATATATTTGATAAATTTCCATTTATTGTAATAAGTTTAGGGGTTTGTTATTTTGTTTGGTTGGGTTTCTTTTTAAAAAGTGCATAACCTTTACAGGAACCATATTGCATGCCTTACTCTCTCAAAATAAGCTTTAGAGAAGTTAACAATTTGGAAGTGGATTTCCTGTTCAAAACAACCATTTTTCCTGTTTAATCAGTGCTACTTTAAGTAGGTGGCTAGTAGTAGACATGGTTGTTAGATTCTGTGTCTCACTGTGCAGGTTGTACATAGCAGGGTGTGCTGTACTTTCAGATAAAGTTGGATTGACAGTTCTAAGACCTTGTTAAAAGGAATGGTTTTCATTAAGCATGGGGGTTTAGATCCAGATAACTAGGGCTTATGATACTAGCACACTGACAACAGTAGAAATAGTAATCCTGGAGAGTGCAAGTGTATATTAATCTCTCTGTTTCTTAAAATAATATTAAAATATGTCTTGTATAGGGTTGTCTGTTCTGCAATTTCTGTACTCAGAATCTTTTTTTCTTCCTTTTTAGTGGCATTCATAGTTACTAGATACAAATCCAAAGAGTTAACTCGTAAACAGAGTCAGCAACTTGAACTGCTGGAATATGAGATTCGGAAGGAAATACGTGAGGGTAGGTCTAAAGAGCTTTATAGAGCTTAAGTACAGCATAATTTCTGAACTGAAACTGTCAAGAAGCTCCCATTATATAAACATTTCAATTTGATAGCTGTTAGAATATTTTTGTGTTGTATCAGAGTTCCTCTTTAATGGTGGTGTGCACTGCAGTAGCAGATAGCACTGAGCTAATAGGATTGCATGTAATATTTCCTTTAACAAAAGTGGGGAAAAAAATAGATTGGTACTTTCCCGCTCATAAGAGTTTCAGCTAGAAAAACAACCCCTCTTCCCTGAAAACTGTTTTTTAAGCAACATCTACTGGGGTGAAGTTATAATTGTGAAGATGATTTTGTGTCAACTAAACTAACTCTCTGGGTGGGGAGGGGGGGTGCTTTTTCAGGATTTGCTGAACTGCAGATGGATGAATTAGACGTGGTGGATAGTTTTGGAACCGTTCCTTTCCTTGACTACAAACACTTTGCTCTTAGAACTTTCTTTCCAGAGGTAAATATTTACAAGTCTTTCAGTTGTCAGCCCTGCCTAATAATGAAAAAGCTAGGAAGGTTAGGATCAAATAGCTGAAGTAAATACTACACAGTAATTGCACATTGTTTTCACAAGAAACTTTTCTTAAATCAAGAATTACCAAAGAACACTTGAGGCTGTACATCTCTATATTTAACCAAGCCTAAATGCTGTAGATAAAGCACCGTTGTTGAATTTTCAAGGGTTGTGTGTGCATCCATTTCTATTTTTGCCCAGCCTCACTAAGCTGCTTGCCTTTCAGGCCATCCTAACAAACCTATAATTTATCCATTGCTTTTTTTGTTCTCATGCTTTCGCTTTCCATGCTATAGCTAATTAAAGTAGCAGTCAGGCTAGCTAACATGCTAGCTAACAACATGACACTTCCTAATTAGACTTGTGGGATGAAGAAATGGCTCTAAGGTTATGCTGACTTTCTACTCCAAGCTGCTGACAGAA
Source organism: Balaeniceps rex (assembly GCA_013401315.1). NCBI lineage: Eukaryota > Metazoa > Chordata > Aves > Pelecaniformes > Balaenicipitidae > Balaeniceps > Balaeniceps rex. The sequence goes on along the minus strand of VYZW01037462.1, from coordinate 41,693 downwards.
ATGGTAAGACCTTGATTTAAAGGAGTGCAGGTCAAATGCTTAAAAATTACATAAGTACTTAAGTGCTGTCCAGTTTAGAGGTGGATATTTTCATTGTTCTTTGGAGCAGTTTGTGCCACTGCATCAGAGGACCGAAGAGGTCTTCTCTTGAATGTTTTACTTCTCTTGCTATTTTTTTGCCTGTGTGGCACGTTACGATGCTGATAAGTGCATTTGCCACTGCTTTCAAAATTATGTCATGATGTTAACCAGTGCTTACCAGCATTTACTAATTGGCAGAAGCTGTGATCTCAAGCTGTGATGTCAGCTGGTGATATTTTGCTGTGGTAACTGACACCAATGAGTAGAAACCCCAGGTTAGTGCTGTGGTATTGTAAGGCATAGCTAGTATACGAATGACCTACTAGTCTTCATGTGTTACTCATCACTGCTGCAGCCCAGTCCTGCAGTCTTATCTGCACACTGCTTCACTTTATCGCCATGTGTGATCCCACTAAAAGCTCATTGTGATAAAGTTAAACACATGTGATAGTGCAGAATTGGGGCCTTTTTGTGTACCGCACCAAATACCAGATACTAAGGCAGAATAATATTTAACAGTTACATATGCATAATCTTTGTACGCTTTGAGCCCAGTTCTCACACCAAAAGAAACTGGGAATATCTCTTCTGGTACTGCTGTAATGCAGTCTAATTTGTATGGGGTCACTAGGAGGTTTGAAAAAAGTGGACCAAGGAAACCTTACTTTCTGCATCTCTTTCCTTTCAGTTTGTTTTGTTGCCAGGCATATTAGCGTTAAAATAGGCGTTTTATTTTTAGGAATATATCTTTTCCTAGTGATAGTCCCCTGTCAAAATACTAACAATCTGTAGAAGCTGTCTGGGTGGAAATTCTTTGCTTTATGCAAATAAAAAGGAAAGAAAAAAAGGCACGAAGTCTGCCACTCTGTTGCATTATGTGAGGTCAGAAAGGGAAGGGCTCCTGTTTTGCCTTGGTGAGTCTCATGCCACTGTGCATCCTGGAAATGATTCCAATTAGATTTTGTCTCAGTTTGAAATACTGATACCATGAAGGTAAACTTGCCACTATTAGCTCTCTACAGCCCTGCGGTGTCGGGCAAGTTATTTAATGTGTTGTGTACCAATTTTTCCTGCGAAGTGCTTATCGTTTACATTGCAGGAGTGTCCAAACATGCCTTGTGCTGTATGAATATGGTAGGAAAGCAGTGCTCCACTAAACAAATATTACAGATGAACAGAAAAGGCTGTGGTAGATTGAAACCGAGTGTCAGAAGGGTTGACAGAAGGGTCGAAGTGACAAACCACCACTTCCCTCACTAACCTCATGTGTTTGAACGATGTCCATGTTGTACTCTTTCTGCCTTCCAGTGTGTTTGATGGGTTTTGTCTCATCTGATCTAAGCTGTTTAAACACGGACATCAAAGCTGTTCAGTGAGCATCTTCTGTAGTCAGTGCAGAGGCAGGCAGCTCAAGAAAGTGATTCATCCCACTTGCCTGAGACATCTGTCTCAGGATGGGATGAGTTGCTTAAAGAGGGAGTCAGATACCTAAAATTAAGAGTGATGGACCCCATCTTCATTTTGAGCTTCTCGCTTCCCGCTGCTTCAATTTTCTATATTTAATCTGGCTTGATAGCTTTTGGTTTGTGCTTAATGGTGTTAAATGGATATTACATCTATTCTTAAAATATTCCTTGTGTTCAGCCTGATTTTTGCTTTACTTGTTAAATTTGGATTATTATTTCTGTTTTCCCTCAATTTCCCACGTTGTTTAGTTTAATGCTACCATGCTTGTTTCCTATTCACAAGCATTTTTAACCTTTAATGTGGTTCTGGTTGTTTCACTCTGTGTGTGTGTGTTTTATTGGTAGGTGGTGTTAGGGGTGCTGAAGAAGTTCTGGAAAAACGGGAATAGGCGGTGGAGGAAGAGGAAGAAGGGTATGGTAGGGGAGATGAGAACAGGAGGCATGAGGAAAGGGAGGGATGAAAAATCAGATATGTAGATGAAAAATTGGATGTGAGCTGGCAGTGTGCGCTTGCAGCCCAGAAAGCCAATCGTACCCTGGGCTGCATGAAAAGAAGCACGGCCAGCAGGTTGAGGGAGGTGATTCTCCCCCTCTACTCTGCTCTTGTGAGACACCACCTGGAGCACTGCATCCAGTTCTGGGGTCCCCAGCATAAGAAAGACATGCACCTGTTAGAGTGGGTCCAGAGGAGGGCCACGAAGGAGGACTGGGACACCTCTCCTATGAAGAAAGCCTGAGTGAGTTCGGGTTGTTCAGCCTGGAAAAGAGAAGGCTCAGGAGAGGCGTTATTGTAGCCTTTCAATATGAAAGAGGCTTATAAGAAAGACGGAGGGAGACTTTTTACCAGGGACTGTAGTGACAGGATGAGGAGCAATAGTTTTAAACTGCAAGAGGGTAGATTTAGATTGGACCTAAGGAAGAAATTCTTTATGATGACGGTGGTGAGACACTGAAACAGGTTGCCCAGAGAAGTTGTGGATGCCCCATCATTGGAAATGTTCAAGGTCAGGCTGGACAGGACTTTGAGGGAAGATGTCCCTGCCCATGGCAGGGGGTTGAACTAGATGATCTTTGAAGGTCCCTTCCAATCCAAACCATTCTGTGATTCCATGATTCTCTAGGGAAACTAGGGGCTGCCAGCATCACATATAAAGCAGATGACAGTAAATGTTACTCGTGTGAATTTGTTGCTCAACGGTGCTGCTTTGGGAACATGCAGCTGTGTTGGGACCTTACAGGCCGTAAGAGTCAGACAAGAGGCATTGACAAGGTATTTGAGAACCGGGGAGCTTCCCTTTGTTGTGAGAGCTTTCGCTAGGGCTGGATGTGTGGTGGCACCTGTGCCTTTCTGGAGACTGACAGCACGGACCTCCTGGAGAGTTCATTAGTGAACATTCATAAAGCGCCTTGAAATGAATGGAGGCAGATGAACTCAAGTGTCACTCTGTTACAGAAACCCCATATACCAAAGGCTATCATTGCTGTCCAAGAAGGGTGCAGCCTGCAGCACCCCTGGCACACCAGCACATTTGCAGATGAGGGTGATAAACAGCTTTTCCTGCAGAGTTGACTGCTGTGCTAGTGCGGCTGAGTAGCACCGAGTAACACACACAGTAATAAAGTCAATACAAGGTCATCTTTGAGAGTTCACTTTTCAGTGAACCTTGGCAGCACCTTTGCAGAAGTTATTGTGTAGAGTTTTTATATTGTAGCCTCATTAGAAGCCAGCATTTCCATTGTTTTATTTCAAGTTTTATGCTATCAGGAACATGCTTGGCGTGTTTAACGTACACGTGTTAAAAACTTTTGGTATACGTAAGAATGATAAATATCACCTGTCTTATATTTTAGTCAGGAGGCTTTGCATCCATCTTCAGTGAAGACATGCCACAGGTAAGCTGATGTAGTGTGATATGCCTTAATTAATCAATATTTTTTCAAGAGTGATTGTATCCCTTATCTCAGTGTTGTCCTAGAACACATCAGATTGCATTTTCAATATGTTCCCTTTCCCCCATGAGGATTAAATGGATTTATAGATAAAAAGAATTTGCTATGTAAGGTGCTGTTACCCAATGTATATTATGACTTATTTAAATAAAATAAACAGAATCTAGTCATGGGAAATGACAGGCGAACTTAACTATTGGCATTACTTTGTGTATATGACAGAAAACGTATGCTTTGCACGTGTGTGCTCTGTATTGTACACAAACATAAATGCATCTTTGGTAAAATCCTGAGACCCATGAAATAAATGCAAAATTTCCACTGATTTCAATGAGGCCAGGATCTTATCCCATATGTTGCTTACCATTTTTCTGAGCATTAAGAATCCATCATAGCCAAACTACAGTTTGCTTATTTTTGTTTAACTGTTCCAGAGCAGAGACCAAACGAGCAAGGATGAAAGCTTCAACATGTTGCATGCTTTAATTTGTAACAAGAACTTTCTTGTTACTCTCATTCACACCCTTGAAAAGCAGAAAAATTTCTCTGTGAAAGACAGGTATAGTATGATTATGTTTATCATCTTCGAGACAAAGAAAATTAGCAGGAAAAAAACCCATGGATTGTAGCACACAAATGTAATTTCTATTTCTTGCAAAACAAGCTTGCATTACTCCAGAGCATTTTTCCATCTTCTCCATCTGCACGCACTGAGGAAGAAAAAACATTGCCATTAAAACAAGCCATTAAAGAGAAATCAGAATGTTTGTACATGTAAACAAAGAGGCAAAGGAGCAGGAAAACTCACTTAAAAACTGTAAACACTTCCTGCAGTTAGATCAACAGTTCTACAGTTTAGAAATGTTCTGTCACTGAAGCAGGTGTTGTTCTGCAGAATTAAATTTAGAGACACAAATTCTGTGTTTAAAAAATAATCACAAGAGCAGATGGACTTGCATTTTTTATATTTTTGTAGAGATCAGTGGACAGTTTCTGTGCCTGAGGAGGGAGAACTTAGGATATGAACTGCACTGAAGTGTGTTTTGTTTATTAAAGATGACTGGGAAGAGAAATTCCAAATATTACACCATTCTTTTTTTTTTTTTCTTTTTTTTTAACAGGTGCTTATTTGCATCCTTCTTGACTATTGCACTACAAACTAAGCTAGTCTATCTAACCCATATTTTGGAAGTGTTGACAAAGGACTTGATGGAGCAATCAAGCAATGTACAGCCTAAGCTCCTGCTCAGACGAACTGAATCTGTGGTAGAAAAATTGCTGACAAACTGGATGTCTGTCTGCCTTTCTGGATTTCTCCGGGTACGTGTACATCTTTTCACTATGTAAGATAGGCAAAGAATTTTTTTAACTGATTTCTTCCATAGGAATTGTTAGAGGGAACAGTTTAAAGCATTCAATCTAACATTTAACTTTATTAATGTGCGCTCTTCTCGTTTAGGTGACTTAACTAGCTATCATCAATGGGATGTAGGAAAAGAGCGCATCTGTAAGCGATGATCATGTCATTTATTTGGCTGAGATTTGGGTAATTTTGCAATTCTAGCATATCCTTTTCTCATGTCAGACATTATTTCATCTCCATGAGATGTATTGTGATCATACTAGAAGACTGACACGCTTGTTAAAATGCAGCTGTACCTTTTTATGCAAGCTGTTGGAAAGCTGCCACGTAATGGAGATTTAAGGAATACCATCTTCTGGAAAACTAAACTTCCTTCCAAACTTTTTAACCTCCAAACAGCATTGTAGATTTCAGGAACTAAATGGCTTAAAGTAGAAAAAAAATAAACATTTTCTTTCGTTTTAACAGTTTGTTTATTTTAGCCCACTTGGTAGCACTTCGTTCTTGGTTTCAGTGCTTGGTTATGCTTCCTGTCTCTCTTACCAGTGTGATGTTATCGCACTGTTGGCATCACTCATATCAGTCCTTGCATTAATACAGCAGCAGAGTTGTTTGAAGCTCAGCAGCTCGCACTGGTTTCCTGAAATCCCAGGAGAGAGCCAAGGAACTGTCAGAGATCTGTTCCCGATACACCAGTCATCTTTCCAGAGCTGTGCTAGTGAGATGCCTTAGCCAGGCTGCAGGAATGGTATCACATGGAAACAAAGATCCATCCTTCCTTTCTCAGGTGCTTGCTTGAAGCCTGGGGTTCAGGCAGGAGAGGGAAGCCCCAGTTTCATGCCCTCTTCTGCTGATACACCAGTGTATGTCCTACCACCTTGCTTCCAAGGCTTTTTTTTTCAGGGACAAGAAGGGGAGACACCAATTCAAAAGGAAACTAGTTGTTAGCTTGTTTTCTCACAAGGCTGAAAAAGGAAGAAATAGCTGAAGCATGCATGTGAACACATGCACGTCTCACCCCCCACCCACTCTTTGGTGGAACTAGGAAGCATCTGCCAAGTGGAGTAGGAGCAGCTTGTCTGTAGTGTGCTTGTGCACAGCAATGGCTGTGAGCTATCTTCCCGCATGCTCCAGCTGTCCCTTGCTATTTGCATGAGACTTTCACACCAAAAAGCAAAGGATGGAGGTTAAACAAATAACTAGGTAAATCTGCTGAGAGAGATTTTCTTTTCTAACTGTGAGATAACAGGTTAGTTCAAAGGAAATAACTTAATTTCTTACACTTGATTTTTTTCTAGTTATTCATGCCCATTTAATGATTACAAAAATAAACATGTTCCTTGTGTTTGTTTCATGTCCCAGGAGACAATTGGTGAACCTTTCTATTTGCTAGTGACAACCCTCAATCAGAGGATAAACAAAGGACCTGTTGACGTGATAACGTGCAAAGCCCTGTACACGCTTAACGAAGACTGGCTGCTGTGGCAAGTGTCTGAATTCAAAACAGTGGTATGTTTGCCAATTTGTGTTCCCTCCAAGCACAAACAACTACAATGTTTTCTCATTTTTCTAGGAAGCTAAGTTAAAGCTCTTAAACACTAAGGTGATGGTTAAGTGCCCAGATAATAAAATTGTTATTGCTGACAAAGTTTCAAAATGCAGTAGAGTTTAACTAGCTGGTATTTCACCAATATACATTTCACAAATAGCACTCACTCGTTGCTTCACAGCATGCCTTAATTGCCAAAGGTTAGGTTTAATGAAGTCTCAGGGTATTAAAATTCCTTCTTATTTTAAAGTGTACTACAAAAATACAAACATATGCTTAGAATTTAAACTAAATTACACTTTTTCAATGAATGGAAGAATGGAATGCAGAGGTTTTATTTTTCTNCATAGTTTCCTCGCTTCTTAACTCCTGGCTTCCTGTAGGAGTTACCAGACATACTTAGGAGTATGAGGAGTGTGACTTCAGAGCCTGGGAGCAGAAACTTCCAGGGCAGCGATTGCCATGGCAGGGACACTGCAAGTGCTGGTGGCTTTGGAGGAGAATTCAGTCCTTTTCAGAGCCCATATCCTGAGGCTCAGGTAGGGCTGGAGCTTCCAGGTCTGCCCATCTTCCGTTTTTGCAGGAAGAACCTGGAGGTCCTAAGATGCCACCTACTGGAGTA
>VYZW01037462.1:7207-29290 GCA_013401315.1 Balaeniceps rex | reverse complement strand
GAATATCCCAGATGATTTTTCTTTACTTCTAAGACAATATGGTATTATCACATTTCTTTTTAAACCACGTCTCATTTATTATCTGCTATGGTTATTAATAGCTTTACTAAATAATTCATTGTTTGAAATTCATTTTCAAGAAAACCACAGATCTGAAAAACCATCTGTAAACATTGTCTTCAAATGTCGTTATTTCTGTCACTGCATGAGTGAAAAAAATGTTTTTAAAATTTGTTCCTGTCTTTTAGCTAGGTTCCAAACTAGTTCCTATATAAGTAGTTGCAGATGCTTGCCTTGTTCTCCTTAAGTAGCCTTTAACAACTCTTGCAACCTGTGTTAAGCCTTTGCTGAAAAGCACTGTGACTTTGTTTTGCTAATCACTAATTTCTAGTGCATGAAGTCTCAACTCTAGATATTCCTAGGTTGAACCACATGTCCTGTAATTTCCTCCTGAACCTTTTTGTAAGTTAACTTGTATTTTTGTTTCCTTTGCAAAGTGAGAGAGCTTAGAAAAGGACCTGATGATGTTTTCTCACGACTTCCATGTGTCCCCCTGTGATCTCTCTTAAACGTTTTCTGACCTTCAGAGCTGATCATAAAAGGGCTTTCATAATTTTACAGTAATTTCTGATTCTTTTTCCAGTTCTACACTTTGTGTCTAAATGCAGTGATTGTGACTGTCAGCATCTGATTAATGGTTTCTAAAGCCAGGGATTGTGCTGTCAGACAGGTTGAATCTGATTTATGAAAACTTCAGCTACAGAGGGAAGACTTAATAATAATTGGCTTTCCTAGCTCCCCATCAATTGCTTCATCACTTAAGATTAACTTCTGCTGGAAATCATATCAGCAAAACTGTCTGGCTTTCTTCGTTTAGGGACTTTTATGCGTTTAAACATTTCTTCCCATCTGACCACTTCTTTGAGTCATAAAGTGTTGTTATTATCCTCACATTGTGGATACTTTCTATTAAGGAGTCCATAAATGACTTGTATTCCACCTACGTAAAGGACTACTTCTCTCTTTTTACAGTCCTGTCATCCTACAATGAGTTGAGTGGGGATGGCAGGACTCTTGCATGCTAATAACTGAAGAGGCTGCACATTTACGTGCAATCTGTGTGAGAGCATGTGCTGAGAAGGCAATGCAGCAGAGAAAAAGGCAGTTTCTCTTGACAGTCTGAAAGGGAGAGGAGATGAAGGAGAAGGAGGAACATGAATATTGCAGTGTAGGAATAATGTTAGGAGGAAAGGATCAACTAAAGGAGGGAATGCTTCCAAAGATGTAAAGACAAATCAACATCAGTTAAAGTGTGAGTAGCTACTCCAGAAAGATCAGTTCGGAGACTAGAAGAGACAAAGACTTTGATTAAAATGAGTTTTCCAAAGACAAAATACAGTTAGTCCCTGGCCACATTTCTATCCTACAAGACCATGACCTCAGGGCAATCAAAGTCAAGGACAGGACTGCTGTCTGTTCAGTTGGTCCGTGGGCCTAACCAAGCATGACCTCCTCATTCCTGGGCCAATATATTTTTTACTAATTTTCCGCATGAAATCCCAACCTGAGGCATGGCATCCAGTCTGCTTCTCCTTCTGCAGGCACTGTTCCCATGTCGTCTCCTCTTCTGTTGTGTCTGTCCTTTCCGTGGATTCATTTTCCTCACAATTAAACATCTCGGTGTCCTGATTAAGTTATTCTCGGTTACTTCAATTACATCCTAGTCTTTGTTAAATCCTGATGTTCATAGTTTTGCAACCCTGTTTTTAATACTCCTTTTGCTTCTCTAGAAACACTAAAATTAATTGATGTCTCCTTTTTTCACCACCAGTATGTCATAATTTCCACTCTTGCTAGGTAATAAAGCAGAAAATAGCATTCTACAACTATTAATAACTGCCCATTTTTCTAAGAAGAGAGAAAAGTTATCCCTGTAGCAACCTGAACAGGAGTTCTTTCCTTCACGTGACAGCAGGGCAGCAGGGGAAAAAAAAATTTTCAGTTCCTTCCTCTTTTAACGATCACTCCTTCACTGAGTCACACCTCCAGTGCTCACATTTCAGTCAAAAGATACATATTATACCAGAAATGTCCAACAGCCAGAATGATTCGAGTACGTAGATTTTCCTATGCCACTTGCAGTCAAGTGCTGGCACCTAAAACACTTGTTTTAATTCTGTCCTGAGACATCTGCAGCAGAATGTCTGTATCCATGTAGTTGAACAGTGATGTCCCTGCAAGGAGCAGGCTACGGCACTGGAATTGAGTGCTATTATCGCTCGGCATTAGCAATCCTGTGCTCATCCCTTTTCCCTGCCTTTTGGAAGCAGTTGATCTGCCTGACCTGACCAAAAACATTCCCTGCAGATGATCACCCGGTCTCGTTGGCACCTCCATCTAGCCCATACTCACCTTGTGTGCAGCCCAGCAGATGAGTTGTGTCCCACCTAAGAGTAGCTGCGAGGTAAAGGGCAGGGGTGTTGTAACTGGACAGGTCGTGTGGGTGTTTGACCTGGCGTAATAACGAATAGAATAAGTCACACTTGTCTGTGCAGATCTGGACCACTTTGGGTTCTGTCTGCTGCAACATGCTTTCCCTTTCCACTGCTTCTGCAGTAGCCCTGTCTCTGCTGCCTCTAGAGACACAGCTGTATGCAGACAGACACTGACATCTCCAGGGGAGGTGTATTTTTTTTGTATGATACAAGGTCCTCAGCATGATCTGCTGGTGTAAGTATGCATTTTAACACTGCTTCCTATCCACTCAAAATCAATCATGCTTACCATGGCGACTTACTTAGCAACCTTATCAGATCTCTAGTAGCTTACAGTTTTGCTTTTAAGGCGTTAATTTTAAATAAAAGATCTGCTGCTTTTAGAACATGCATTGTAATTTTTCCTGGTCTCCTGTCTTTTTTTGGTAATTCACTGAAACAGATTTGCACAGAAGCAGAATACAAAATACACTTTTGGGAATATATTGCTATATATCTTTGATTCTTCAGACATGAGGAATTCTAAATGCTTCGTTGTGTAATTCCTTCAAATAATCCTTATTCAAAATAGCTTTAATAATAAATATGCTGAAAAATCTCTCACGTTTGCTGTCAGGAGTTTGTAGGTTTCCCATGCCAGGTGTTCCCTGTAAGTCAGAATAACATGCATTTCTTTCCCCAGACAGTGAACATTATCTTTGAAAAAATCCCAGAAAATGAGAGTGGAGATGCCTGTCAAACTATCCAAGTTAATGTTCTGGACTGCGACACCATAGGCCAAGCCAAGGAGAAGAGCCTTCAGGCTTTCCTTAATAAGAACGGCTTTCTCTATGGTCTTCAGCTGGATGAAATTGGTCTTGGTAAGAGTGTGTCACTGTGTTATATTTTCATGGAGTTCACTGGTCTGTCTGTGGAGTTTTCTTTTTGGGAATTGCTAACCTTGGCTTTGATTTTTGGGGTTTTTTTTAGCATTTAGGCAGAACATAGCTTTTGTAAGGAATTTCTGGGGAGATATGAGATCATTTATGAACATCATTAGAACATTGGAACTACATCTGCCTTGCTTCTACAAGGACTTCAGCATGCGGTTAACAAACGTGTTAATTTTTGAACACATATAATTCATGTTTTCCTTTTCTGGGTTAACTAAGGTGGCCCGTCCACATAAGTACAGACGGCTGATAAATTTTGTCAGTGGGTAAGTTGACACATCATGATTACCAAGTACTTTAGTCCCTACCTACTATCCCTCCTACCGGCCTTCTTTCCAACAAGTCTACATTTCCCTTGATCAGGAGAAGCCACAAATATAGTTTATTTACAGTCAGATTAGGTTTATATAATAGTTCGCATGTGACTCACAAAGATACATACAATATCTACAGATGTAAATAAGGCCGTTCCAGCAGATAAGTCGAGCCACCTTTTCTTGTCGGGTTTTCAAGAGCTCAAGGTCAGATAAAAGCCTGTAGTTGCCACCATACCACTTCTCACGTGCTCCAGTAGGAAATCCAACAAACTCTACATTGTTGGCATTTGTCACCTCCTGGACTTGCTCCCTAAGATGTTGATATTTCCTCACCTTCTCAGGCGCTGTGTCGGCAAGTGATGATAATTTACGTTCATATCTGATGTTTATATTCACCACCAGTGCCTGACCACCCTTCACAAATACTATGTCAGTCTTGTACAGCTCATTTTAGTGGTCTCTTAGAAGTGCCTTGTGAAACCGTTCTTCTAGTCCCAACGTGGCCATAACACCAGGGCATGCTTGTGCAACAGAATAGCCAGATTGGGTGAAAGCACCTCCAAAAATTCCGCCTTGACCAACACAAAGTGAAGCACCAATAGCCTGCAGTAATGGAAGACACCCAGGCTGTCACTCCAGAAAAGGAATCTGTAGTGTGGGAGTGTAAAACCACTCTCATGTGACCTAGCACAAGAACAGAGAGAAACAGCTCAGCTGGGAGCCAGTGGTCCAAAAATAATTAGGTGTTGTTTTTCTTTACAAACATCTGTACAGTGAGAATGCCATTGGGATGTAATTGTTTTCTGTTTCTGTCATACTGCAGAACTTGTGTCTGAGGAGCAGCAAAGAGAACTGTTAGACATTGATGGTTCCTCAGAGGTGATGGAGGATGGGATAAGGAAGCTAAATACCATCAGTCATTACGAGGTAAGCACAGAAGCCATACCAATGAATGGAGAAGCAGTTTATCCCCAACTCCCAAATGCTGTCTGCACAGAATTATCTTGTTGGATCAAAATCTTGAAGAGATAGCTGGGCATCATCAACAGAAGGAAAGAAATGTGTGACACAACTTTCTTGCCAATGAGTCATATGTTTTCTGTTACTTTTCAGAGGTTTGCTTGTTGCAGGGTTGCTTGGTTCAAGCATACCAGGTAAACTGTTACTTCTGTTGAGCATTTCAGTTAAAACAGCATCTGATTTCCAGCTATGAACATTGCCTTGAGTCTTTTCTAGTCTCTGCTGCTGAGTTTTTGTTGCACTGTGAGCAATTGTTTACCTCTTCCCACCTCATGTTTTATCTGAACAGGTGGTAGTGATACTTGTGAAAGCTCATTGAGAGTCAGAATAAAAAGGACTGATGAGTTTGCTTGTGAGAGGCTGGGGTAAAATGTGCAACAGGTGATTGGCCTCAGGTGATATGGTAGCTCACATTTTGCTACTCACAGGTAGATTTTGGAAATGAGGTTAGTATGCTGAGTGCTTTTAGTGAGCTTTCTTCATGCCTTGTTAAATTTGAAAGTCTGGCTCTTAACATGAGAATCAATTTTTATTTATTTAGAAGTTTTGCTGATGAGTGTAGGTCTGTGCCATGCAATGCAGTACAGTGCTGAGAAACCTGAACACGTTGCTGTCTGCATGAGCAAATACAGTGCCATCCACAGAGAGGAACAAGGACTCCTAGCAGGACTGTTTGTAGCTTGGGCACAGCACAAGGCTGCACAGATCTGGAGGAAGCTCATCTGGAGTCACTTTACATATTTCTGTAGGCGTTTGTTGCCCTCCTTACCTCCTGGGGAGGCAGCAGTGAACCCAGATGTCCTGAGTCACCATCCAGTGTCTTAAATACAGCTTTTCCTGTGCCTCTCTTGAATCTTGACTGTAGATTAACGTGGGACTTCCTCCACTCCACTTGTAAAGATTTTGTACAAATTAGGACATTGTACTGTTGCAGTCAGAGTCTATGCAGCAAAGGTCAACATAGATTTGAATCTGATTAGGTATTTGAACTTCTGTCTGATGTGATAGGACCCACTCTCTTTACTACAGGCAGCTATTGCAAGTGCTTCCTGATTTTACCTGGCAGCTTTTTGCACTTCCTGAGCTCTTGGCATGCTGTAGCTCATGGATGCCATACCTCATGGCAAATGAGTCTGCTCCAGTTGGTCACTGTCATCACTGGGTATCTTTGTCCCAGCCCTTGTTTTTGTCTGAGGTTTCTGCAGGCAAATGCAAGTTAGGTTGGAGGTTCAGTTGTTTTTGCAAAGCTGTAACTACACTAATGATAGCTTAGCAGCTGCCTTATGGAAATTGTGCTGGATATCTCTGTTGGATATTTTTGTTCACTTTTTCTGACACTGACAAAATAATGTACGTTTTAGGCAGAAGCTTAGTGGCATTTTAGGCAGTGGCTTAGTGGCAAGTATCAGACATTAGCATATCTAGTTTATTTTCTTGTATGCATATTAATGCAAAAAGGAATGTAAAGGTGTCTAGTTAGCAAGAAAAAGGAACATTGCATACACAGTGTGAGGGTCGTAACGCTGCCTGAGGAATTCCAACTTACATTTCAACAGTGCCTAGAGTTTTGTGGCAAGCCTGATTTTTTCTTTTTGTTTGCCAGCTTTAAATGCTAGAAGGTAACCAGATTTTTGAAACTGGGAAGTACCGTCAAATCTTTTTAAGATACTGGAGCATGAGGGTTGTGTTGTAAAGGTCCCAGAAATCACCAGTCACTCTTGAAAAAGCAGACTTAGTTTCTACACTGATTTTTCAAATGCGCAAGTGGGGGATGTTTGCATTTTTGTGTGGTGTTTTTGAAGGGAAAAAAATCCACTGTACTCTTATTAGACTTCCATGTGTCTCTGACTTGTGTGCTCCTTTTGCTCTAATCTTTTGCTCCTACTAGGGTTATTGATGTCTGCACTATTGTTTGCATGAGAATAACCACAAACCTTGACGAGAAAGTTGCTGATTATCATGATGTCCTATTTCCCATGCAAGAAGAGAGCTAGAGAACCTCTTTCAGATCTGCTGTCCAGTCACAGATATCCAATTTCTCAACCTGCGGCAGCATCACACATTCCAGGAGCAGGCACAGTCCCAGAGAACTAATCTGAATGTGTGATCCAGGGAGCTGACTGACAAGAACTGGATTATAGGGAGGACAGGAGGCCTGGAGAACAAGGAAGAGGCGTAGAGCCATGCTACTACATCTTCTGTTTTGCAAAGTAGCTGTAGTCCATGTTGTGTGGATCTGAACAGATCCCCCTTTCCCGTGTTTGTCCCCCTCAGTAACACACCTGGCAAAGTAAAGATGTTTTGACGTGCCCATGGGAGCAGCCCACAATGAAAAGTGATTTAGGCAGCAGGACACAAAAAGAAGGGTTTGTTTTTTTTTTTTATTGGATCACACTGAAAGAAACAGCAAGTATGACTGCTGCAGTAATGATAAAGAAGGGAAGGCATATTCCATTCAATGCTAAAAGCATCATTTGTCCCAGAAATAAAACCTGAAGTGGGGACTTGGATCTTGGCTGCATTGCACCAACGCCTCTGGTTCCTGGAGGGAAGCATGGTTCTGCCTCGGAGCTCTGCCCGTCTCCCTCAGGACCGGAGCCAACACATGTCAGCATTTGAGCTGCTCTCCTGCTTCTTGGAGAGAGAGTGGAGGCAGCGTATTGCCCACACCGCTCTGGGAGGGGGTAAGCTGCTGGGTAGCCCTGTTCCTGTTTACCTATCTTCAGGGCCAAGTAGAAGGACTCTCTGGGTGTTTGTGTCACCTCACAAGCTAGCCTTAGAGCATATTCCCACTTGTGGTTTTAAAGTGCTCTGTGTTATCTGAAGGAGCTCTGAAACACTGTATGATAAATGGAAACCCTGCAAAATATCATACTTACAAAATAGATTCAACTTACTTTCCAGGAGCAAGTGTAAGTGCAGATTTCTTTGGCGCGAGACAGAGCTTTTGATGGAGTATCTTAATGTTTAAACTGATTTCTCACACCAGGCTGGCTGCCAAGGTTTAAAAAACACTTAAATTATTTTGGCAGAGATCCCTTCCTAGAACTGGCCAGTTGTTTTTGTAATTATAGAGGGAAATACACTAGCACTTGGCAAGACCCAGCATTTGACAGCAGAGCAGTGGGGTAGTTCTCAGTGGGAGCCGTTTTTGAGTTACTCTTTGACAATAAAAGCATGACTTGCCAGTTTCTTTTAAAGATGACAGTTACCATCCCAGCAGCACTATAAATTCAGGGAAGGAGGGGGGAAGATTTTTTCTAGAAATCCCAAGGTAGCTAGATATGGATCTTGACCTTATGGTCCATGGGGTGTAAATATTTTGCTCAGTTTGAAAATAGTTCTTGGGAGCACCAGGCTAGACCCTCAACATGGCCCTTCCGTAGGGCATGGTGGGAATGGACTGAGCTGGAAGGAAGGGGGCCAGAAGAGAAATCATCCTTGTGTTCCCCTCCCTGCCTCACCTTCCCCTAAGATCCTATTGCATTGGAGCCAGAGAATTCAACCTGGGCAATCTGTAGAAAGATGGGTGCAAGAAGCAGTACAAAGCAGTACATGGAAGTGAAAATGTCCAAATAGGGGCTGAACCAGAAAAATCAAAGAAAGGGAAAGGTCTTAAAGGCTGGTTTGTCGGAAGAGCTGCCTTCCCACCTTTCCAGGTAAGGCTAACAAACTGCAGCTGCTGCCCATGCCTGAAAGCCCAGCCCTGGCTGCCGGCTGAGAGCCGTGCACACCGTTGCTCCGTGGTGACAACAAAGCAGGCTGGCACAGTCCTGCGCTGCCACCGACTTAAGGACAGAGGAAATGAAACTGAGGGGTTTGTGAATTCTAGACACTTTTATTTCAGCATGGTATGTTTGGTTTTGCTTTCAGATTTCAAATGGAGCGACCATAAAAGTCTTTAAAAAGAAGGCAAATACGCGATCAGGTAATGAAGGAACTGCAACCTATTTAATCTTTTCTGGAGAATGGGCTGGGAATGCAGAGAGCTGAGCAAGATACAGGTTGGTCAATAGGAGGTCAGAAAAATGGGCACTTTGGTATAGCTGAGCCAGATGAAGACCCGTGTTACCCTGGCTCTGGGCCTCTGGCAGGCACGGTGGGCCTAGGAGGAGGGAAGAAGGCAAAGGAAAGAAGGACAGAAGGACTTACGGTCCTTGTCAAATGAATGCTTAAACATACAGACTCACAGGCAGGAAAGCAGGGCCTTCCCTAAGCCCTTAGGCCTTCCCTAAGCCCTTAGGCCTTCCCTAAGCCTGGGTGACACAAAGTGCTGACTGGTGAGACCAACACAGGGAACGTGCCCTGCTCCGGTGCCTGGCGTTGTGCACCACACACAGTGGTGTCCTGTCCAGAGACAGGCATAACAAAAAAATGCAGTTGTGGAATTTTCCTTATTCTCTTTGTCTGCATTTCTGAAAGCTTTGGCTCAGCTGTCTGAACAGCAGGTCAGGAGTTAAAGGGTGCTTACAAGGGGTCCGTTCATCTCACCTACTCCTGTGATGTAGGTTGCTCCAGCCCAGCTGGTGGCTTGGGGGAGGTGGACTTTCTGTAGCCATTGGGGAGAAACAGACACTCCTAGTGTGTGAGTCACCTCACCGTCAAAGTGGACATCTAAAGTTAGGAGAGATGTGTCCCTGAGGTGCAAGTCACTGGGATGGCATTGCTCTCTCCCTCAGCAAGAACAGGGTTGTCTGTTCTCAGCCATTGCTTTCAAGCCTGACCTCAGCCCACCTGCACTGAGCACTCTTAGAGACTAAACCAATGCAATCATCTCATCTGCTGTCCGTTGTCCTCCTTTCAGAGGAGCTGCAATTTGCTGCCAGCTTACCCCAGCAGCAGATGATGATGCCTTAGCTTAGTGGTCCGAGCTACAGGTTGGCACTGGGGAGGTGAGCCAGGACCTGTGTGTTTCTCAGAGGCTTCCCCCACACTGCAGGCAGGAAAGCATGATGCTGAGCCTGCTTCCTCAGCATCCTGGCATGCACCCTGCTGCACTGCCCGGAGCCCAGGGCCCAGCAGAATGCACAGGCTCATAGCTGTGTGTTTCATTAATGCCTGTTTGCTCTCTGCTTTCTGTTGTTTAGATGTGGACTACTCAGAGGAACACTGTCATTTGGTGAGTTCAGTCATTACACTGTTAACAGGTAGATTTAATACTGAGCTGTATTTGTATCTGTGTAATCTCTCTAATCTCTTCACAACAGATTTTACCAGACTCCGAAGCAAACAAAGATGTGAAAGGAGCAGGTCAGAAAGGAAAGCAAAAATTCAAAGTGAAAGAAATGTATCTGACAAAGCTTCTGTCAACCAAGGTAAACTGTAAAGGCCTTATTTTGGGGGAGGGCTGATGTTAGGCTTCGCTAGTTTGGCACAACAGAAACAGAAATTAAAGCAGAAATTACTCAGCCTTCCTGCATGTATATCAAATGTTAAATAAAAAGGTAGCCTATAAAAATCACCGTGCTAACTATGGATTATGACCATTTGCAGAGATGGACACATTTCAGGTTTTCTAATGCTAGAGTTCTAAAATTGTCTATTACTCGCACTCTCTGTCTCCTCAGTAAGCACAACCTTTTTTTCTCAGGTTGAAGAAAAAAGGTAGTTACCGAGCTTATAGAAAGTGAGTTTTGCCACTGAGTCCCATAGAGCGAGAACGATCCCTTCTGGAGAGACAGCTTTCAGTCAACAATCTCCTCACTCTCTACTAGAATTTGCCCAGCTTAGAGACAACTTCCAAGGCCTGAGTTTCACAAAATACTGCCCATGAAATGAAATAATCTTTTAGGGTCTCAAATTAAGCATCCAAAATAACTAGATTAATTTTAAAAACAAGCTCATTAGGATTTATAATATGTTTACCAAATTTATACAGTGTGCATTCCTTAGGAATAAGCCCTGCTCGCTCCCTCCGGTAACAACATCTTGTTTCTGACTTACTCAAAAGGGTTATAAAACTCTTTGTAACAGCATATTACTTAAAATATTAATCAGTGCACGACACTGAGAGCTGTGCGATACAAGAGGCCTGAAGGGATGATGATTACGGCCTTCTCACATTTAAAAATCTATCAATCATTATTTAATTAGATAGTTGATAGCATCTGAAGTAATTTGGGACACTACCCAAAGTGAGAGTGAAGACTGGTCATTTCTCATTAGCTGTGGAAACTAACATAAGCCCTTAGGAATTACTGGAGTAAACCAGTAATATCTTAATGGTGGAAGACTGAAGTACAAAAGAAAAGATCAGGCTCTTAAGAAACAGTCCTTTTAAAGGGCTTTAATCATCTCCTTCTCCAAAGTAGGATAGTGCTCTGAACAGCAGTGCTGTGATATCCTTCACTGTGAAATTCCACCCATGATATGCTGTGCACTAAAAAAAATTACATTGAGCCATGTCTCTCTCCCTCTCTCTCTCGCCCATACACGCACACAGATACAGTTGCAGAGTTTGCCACGTGAAGTGAACTGGCCAGTAGCACATCAAGGCCCTGGGATACACTTAAATCCTTCTCTTTGAGAGAAGATTGGGCTGAACTGAGCTTCAGAACAGATGTGAAGAAAAAAAGCACGAAACAGTGGTTTGCTTTGTTTGCCTCTACTTATGAACACTCTGTGATGATGTCAGTGAGCCTGTCAGCAACCAAGCCCTTGCTTTTGTGAGCCAAATAGCTTCACTTCCAGATTAGAAATACCCAGGTTTCGGTTCTTCTCTCTAATATTGGTGTCTTCGTACGCCACCCAAAGCTGTTATCCTAGAATTAGATCGAGCGCCACAGTCCTTTGGCTGTGAAGTGTTGATGAGCACATGTGTTTGACATGTGTCACAGATGGCACCATGAAGACCAGTGCCCTAGAAAGCTAGTTAAGCTTTTGCTCACCTCCCTCTTACTTCCAGTCACGAGGTCCAAATGCCTTTAGCAGCAGTGGCCACAGTGTCTGAAGAGTTGATGTTGTCTTTGTTGGAACGAGTGATTCCTTCCACCTACGATTTATCACAAAGTTCACCACAATTCTCCTGTCAGTAAAGTGATAGGACATGTGACATATTAAAGCAGCTCATTATGGTGTATTTGTAGTTTCATTTTTGTTGTTGACTGTCTCATTTGCCAATAACCTGTGGCCTAGATATTTGCCACAAGCGTATTGTAGTTTCTGTGTGTGTGGTTTCTGTTGTAGGTTCTGTAGTTTAGGACATGCACAGCTTTCTGAGACAAGAAATCCTGTTCTTTTCTTGTGTAATAATAGCACTGTTCATTTTTGTACTTTTCAGGTTGCAATTCATTCAGTTGTTGAAAAGCTCTTCAGGAGTATTTGGAGTTTACCCAACAATAAAGCACCTGTTGCCATCAAGTACTTTTTTGACTTTCTGGATGCCCAGGCTGAGAGCAAAAAAATTACTGATCCTGATGTGGTCCATATATGGAAAACCAACAGGTATGCCCATATGATATGCACAGGAGTGCGTGCACTCTCTGAAAATGTAGTTGCAAAGATGGAGCAGGTCACCTGTGATCAGAAGAATAAGATTTTGGCATGTCTGGGTGAAGATGTGGTTTGGCTTTGTGGATCCCAGTAATTCTAGTATATTGATTGGATACTGAAACAAACCACCATAGCTTCCAGGACTTCTAAGTCTGCATACTGACTTCACGCTCAGAAAGAAGTATCTGCAGGTTGAGAGCATTATTTGAAGAGGGAAGGGTGACTGACTGATGTGTTTGCTCTGTAGCCTTTGTTCCCTCATCCCTTTTTTAACATGGCTAAGCAGCCCAGAAATGTGCTTCTTTCCATGAGTGCAGTGCAATTAAACTACCATTTTAAAGCAGTTGTGCTGAGTTGTTTATTTTAAAGATGCTTGTTCTTTCTCTGTCTAGTCTTCCTCTTCGCTTCTGGGTGAACATCCTGAAGAATCCCCAATTTGTCTTTGATATTAAGAAGACTTCACATATAGATGGCTGTTTGTCTGTAATCGCACAAGCTTTCATGGATGCCTTTTCTCTAGCAGAACAGACACTGGGGAAGGTAATGCTGCCCTTCCAGTCTTTTGCTAACTTCTCAAACAATGTCTTTTTCAACCATATAATGATTTAGGGGATGAAGTCCTGGATCTGCTGGCATCGGGGGCAAAACTGTCAGTGGCCTAATTAAGCTGGATTTCCATTCCTTGTTGCTCCGTCTCACAAGACTTTGAAGAATTCACTGGAGTAGACAGATACAGCTACTAGAATGCCATATTTATAGTTAACTGCTGCTTGTCTTCTCTACAGTTAGTTTCTGCACAGTGTGTTTATAGAATATGTGGAAGAGGGTGGAAGTTGTAAGATGTTAATGAAGTTTTAAAGAATTTTTAAACAAAGGTCTTAAAAGTATTAACATTCTTTGATAAGTAGTCCAGATTTTGTCTGCCACACACCAGTGTGCAGAAAACACACATAGCAAGCTACTGGGAGCTGTAAGAATATTCGAAAGAGCTCTGAAGTTTGAAACAGTTCCTTTCACATGTATTAGCTGCTCCCTTTTTATATGCAAAGTTATTTGCTGGAGTAACAAGTCCAGAAATCTTATATTCAAAAGCTCTTTAGTACAGAGTCCAGAACTCTGGTAATCAGAAATACTTCATTTTTCCTGAGGATATTTTCCTTTTCTTTGGACCGAAGCAGGAAGCATTTTTTCAGGCACATACTACCAAGAAAAACAGGCTGGAGATTTTTTAGCCTTAAAAAATTTTATGTAATAATGAACTAATTTCCTGTGTGATCTCCACCAACTGTTCATCTGTTAAAGGTAAATAACAAATAATGTGCTTATTTATCTTCTTTTAGGAGTGAAGTGTCATGAATTAAAACTAATCACATCACTTACTTGATGGAAAAACTGCAAATGAGCATGGTCTGTTAGGTTTTTATGCTTAACATCCGTTGTGAAGTACTGTTGATAAAACAGCTCCCATTTACCATTTGAAAAGGGATGCTGAAACCTGATAAAGGTTTGCTAATGCAGTAAACATCTTGTGGCCTTCTAGTAGTAAAATGTATTTACTTTTGTGATTTTTAGCCCTTTATCATAAAACATTCTTTAGCCACTTAGAAAACAAACACTTAAATCATTTTGTCACACAGTGGAAACAGCAGTGACAAGATGTCACATGGTTGTGTCATTTATTCCCCAGAATTTAAACTAGAGCAGTGACAGGAAGCTACCAGCCCCCACTTTTACATTCTGAAAACATGGTTTCCAGGTGGGGCTTTGCCTCCTACCACAAACATCAGCATTTATTGCCTCGGATGAGCCTAAAGCTGCCTGGTAGGTCAGTGCTGACCTGGGTTGTTGAAAGCCCTGGGAGTAGGGGGGGAGAATCCCTTTGGCTGTGCATGCCTGGCAATCATCTCTCCATGCTCTCAAACCCCTGAGCGAAAGCAGTAGTAGGGACCAAAGAGTTTTAGGGGAACCTCTGCCAGGACAGGATCTAGCAAGGCTCTCTGGCATGTTACCCTAGGGGAACTTTCCACAGCACTGCTGTATCCTGTATGTAAATAGGGTGTCAGCCTCAAGCCCTTTGGTTCAGCTTTCACAATCTCTCAGGCCTGGGGAGCGGTGAGGAGGAAGTAAGAAAGAAAAATATGTCTAAGGGACAAATGTTCATCACTCCTGATGCCAGTAGAAATAATTATATGGCAACTGTCATGCAACACAATGCACTATTACTGAGGTCCTGCATCTGTTCTTCATCTTTATTTCATAACCTTGATTCCTTGTATATAACCACTGCAAAGAGAAATGAGTCACACAGAGAACAGACACAATTAGATGCAATTAACTATGTGGAGGTGGAACCTTAGGAAATCTGTGCTGTGAAAATTGACAAGGCTTCAAATATTTTCTTTTAAGGAAGCACCAACAAATAAACTTCTCTACGCTAAGGACATTCCACTCTACAAGAAAGAGGTGAAAGCGTACTATAAAGCCATCAGGGATCTGCCTCCATTGACCACTTCAGAGGTTGAAGAATTTCTAACTCAGGAATCTAAGGTATGGTTGAAAAGCGGCAACTTCATTTGCTTTCATGTTAAGTTTTTTAAAAAGGAGAACTGTCTGACCAGAACTGTTTTCCATTTTAGAAACATGAAAATGAGTTTAATGAGAAAGTGGCCTTGTCTGAAATCTACAAATACATAGTGAAATATTATGATGAGGTAAGCACGTCTGCTATTTCTGCTTTACCCCTTAATGTGAACTTGCTACCTCAGGCTTGAAAGTTGGGCTTGACAAAGTAACCAAGGGCTGGCCTGGTGTGTGACTTACTGGGTGCCACTCCAGAGACAGCCCCTCAGTGATGCAGCCGAGGCTGCTTCTCCCTGCAGTTTTGAGGAAGTTCCTATATAGTCTAGACTTCTTCTTTTACTGTGTTTGCAGAGTATCTGCTAATGCCCGTCACAACTCCTGTGCATGCACCCCATTTCCCTGGAGATTCAGAAATCAGATTAGACTGTAGCACCAGGCATCTCGATTTAACAGTCAGTACAAACACCTTGGCAGAGCACACTCAGCCTTACAGCAAGAGGTGTCCGCACCTTTCCCATCGTAGCCCTCTTATACTCTGCTCTAATAGCCTTTCTCTTAAAGAAAAGAAGCTATAGCTCCCAGTCTCTGCTATTGCTAACAAAAGAAATATTTTCTCAACTGAAAGCAGTTGGTCACAGGCTACCTCTAAGCTGCCTTGTAAGAAAAATCCCTGCCCTGCGCTTTGCATGATAGGATTCTCCACTCCATTTTGCTCAGCATCCTTAACAGAGGCTGCATGTGCAGATAAGAGCCAGCTGGGGTGTGTTGCCTGAAGGCCTTGTTACCACTTCCAGCAGGTTGTCTGGGTCTCCCAGCAACCAGACCTTTCTCTCTTTCATCCCCAGCAGCACAGCAGCAGCACTTGCTGTAATCATCCAGCTTTCGGTCACCTGTTAGCTAGCTTGCCACTTCTGATCTCTAACATCTCAAATTACCTGGGTTCGGCATCAAATCTTTGCCTCTTAAAAGAAGCTTGGGGAAGATACTCAGAATGGCACTACACTTTATTAAGCTCATTAAAATTGTTGACGCAGGAGACTTTAGAATACTTTCTAATCTTAGTGCCCATTTTTGCTTTTTTGAAGCTAGTACTGGCTAAACTTACCCCACTCCTTAGAAGGAAGCCCTCCCTCTGCTCTTCCCCCTCTGGCTTTTGACTGGGAGCAGCTAAACCTCATTCATTGTTTGCAGAGACCTCAGTCACTTTGTATAGTGGCCAGCAAAGAGTTTTCAGACGGCAGTAGTGCTCCTTCCTATCACCTGGGCCGGTGCCAAGTGGGCCAGTTAGAGGAAGAGAGGCAGTTTATGGCCCTCCGTTTATAGGGCAGAGGAAGAGAAAATACCATTTGCAAATCTGCTCTAGGGTAAAACTGCAGCCCTGGCCTTGCCTCACACTTCAAGAGATGAACACGTGTTGGATTTGTTTGGGTTTTTTTGCTTGGCTCTGTCATTCTTTTGTGGAAGTGTTGCAAATCCTGTAATCATAGTGACTTGAAAGGAAAACTACGAAAATAAAGTGTTAAAGTCAGAAAAGAATGTTTACATATAGGCATTTTCTGCCAGTAGTTGTTGGAATGCAGAAAAGCAGGCTTTAAAAACCAGCAAGTAAAATAAGCACTAAAAATATGATTCTCTTTTTTTGCTAATTGTTAACAGATTGTCAGCAAACTCGAGCGAGAACGGGGGTTTGAAGAAGTCCAGAAACAGCTCCAGCAAGTAAAAGCCTTATTCAGTGAAAAGAAAAAATGCAAATGGCTTTGAGCAGAGCACTGACTCACAGCATCACTGTGGGGGATTTTAAATAAGCGCTACTGCTCCCAAAAGTGTTTTGACTGACTATATGTACAGGGTTTGAAACATTTGGACACTCTTCTCCACTCTGACCATTCCAAGTAATATCTACATTTGGGAATGAGGTATCTGCAGGGGTAGATATTCAGACGTGGGCATGTGAAAGCGAAAGTGAGTCTAGCATTGACAGGGCTGGTTTTTAGGTACTTGGACACATGTACCTTTTGGTTCAAAAATACTGCTTAAGTAAGCTTTCTGCTTACTTAAAAACAAGCCTTCAGGAGATGCGCAAAACACACTGCAAGTTCAGAGTTCCCCATGTGAACTTGTAAGTTGCTTAGCTCTTTTTTTAAGAGAGAAAGCTGATGTTTCGCCACATCCTTTCAGCAGCCTTGGCAAACTGTGAGGATGAGCTCCGGCTTCAGAATACAGGTCAGCTGCAGCTTCCTTCCTTCCAGACAAATGTACACTGGTTCCTGTTCGGGGAAAAAGAAAAAAAAGCACCAAAGTGACACTTAGGACAAGTGTGTTTAGCAAGAAAAAGTGGGTCTGAGGTTTGAAGTCCAAATGCCTCGTGGCAGGACTTCTCTTCCTTAGGTTAGAAATTCCATGTGCAAAGTGAAGCCAACCACTGACCCGGGGGGAGGCTTTTGGAGAAAGGCACTAGGTCAGCATCAGTCTGCGTTTACATTTCTACCTATCCATCCTTAAGTAAGCTGTGAAACACTTGTGAGCAGCTTCACATGTGAAACCTCCATGCAGCTGCACTGCATCGGAATGCCGTTGTGATTTGATGAAGCAGCTGACGATGGCTGCACTGTGGTGCACAAACCTGTACTCAGGTGCATGATCAGCCCCATGCATCAGTGCTGACAGTCCAGGCCAGTCTTGCCATCTGTGTACAAGGGCCTCACAAATCTAAAGCCAGCAGATTTTTTTTTTTTTCAGGTTGTCCACGCAAAGGCTTTGTCAAAAGAGGGTGGTTTAATAACATGTAGGAACAGGAGGGCTGGTGTAATCTCTGGCTCTGTATGAGAAACTGTTTGATATAAACATGATTGTTAGGGTTGCGGGGGGAGGTAACTGCCTTGGTCCTGCTGGGGTGTTTTTTGAGGCTTGGCCGTTTTCAGGAGGAGGGGGTCCATTATGTTGGTGGCTAAAGTTAGCCCAGCTGGAAAGCAGGTGTTGCGGCTGTGCTGCTGAGATGAGGCTGGTGCAGTGGCTGCCATGCGAAGCCACGGAGGAGCAGCCGTGGCTCTGGCTCTGCTACCACACCAGCGCAGTCCTACCCTCCACTACAGAGCTGACGTCTTTTGTTGCCGTGGACTCTGCTTCAGTCACATGGAGGCACTTAGGCTGCAGCCTGCCCTTAGATTTGAGGTAAGGCGTTGATGAGACGGAGATACATTCCCACATGTTTCTGGGGGGTCCCACCACTGGAGGCAGGTAGCGTAGCACAGTGGCCCACAGGAGAGGGAAGAGCTTCCCCTGCCTTGGCAGTGGGACGGCACAGATGACCCAAGTTTAGAATAGAAAGCCGATGCTGGGGATGTGACCAGCCAGAGACACCTTCGCAGGGCTCCCAGGCAGCAGAGTGCTCAAAACATCTATTAGTGTGCACTGCTGCTTTGGAGGAGCCCAGAGGCTGCAGTACAACAATACTAAAGCTGGCTGGTTTGGCTGCAATGGCTACCAGAAGCGGGTACCAGGCACAATCCCATGGCAAGCAGCTGGCCGGCACTGGCAAACGCTAGCCACGCTTCACCAGAAGCAAGACCACCCGTTAACGTGGGAAAAAGCAAACACAAAAACGCGTTGCCTACTGGTCTGCCCCCTCCCTACCGTGTGATTGCACAAATAGTACCTCTTGCATATCAGTGAGGGCAGCCACCAACCCATACTGTGATGGCTTTTTTGTTTGTTGTTTTGTTTTTTTCTTACACTTGCTATTAAGTTTACACTTTATACTTGATGGAATGTATGGCTCTGTTCAGGAAACTGCACTACAATGGTGCAGTACTTTCAGCAGTTCTCTTCGCTGCCTGGCACAATATATTGTGGTAAGTTTAATTTTAATTGGGAAAAAAAAACATCCCAGCCCTAATCTATCTTGCCCTCTGGCCTAAAGGAATGGACTGTGGCTTGAGTAGCACTTAAGCTTAGACTACCTGTACTTAAGGGCTTGATTTTTAATCATTCTTAACCTAACCTTTTAAAGCAGCATCAAATAAAATAAAAAAAAAAAAAGCACAGTAATTAATATTAAAGGCGGGGCAGGAGCAGATTATGCTTTCCAGGTAGACAGATGTCTCAGCAGTTCCATTCCACTTCAGTTTGCTGGCAGTGCATTTGAATGAACTGTGATAGTTTTGTTCAACAGTAACCTTCTGTACAGGCAGAAAAAAAAAGAAAAACCCCAACATTTCTGCTTGGAAAAAAAAAAAGCTGTAAAATATAATCTGTTTGCGTGGGTCTGATCCTGTGAACTTCACTATATGTGTTTGTATGATGAGGAAACGAAAAAATCAGTTGTATTTGTACTACTGCTTGTTTGCTACAATAGCTTTAATGAGTTCTAGAGATTAAGTATGTGTTGAAGCAGGCCCTGTAGCTTTAGCCTACAGCCTGGAATAGGATTATTGCCTTTTATTCAAGCCTCCTAAACAGCGTCACTCTGTTAGTAAACCATTTAAAGTCATGCTGGGACTTTGTAACCCATCAAGTGGATCTCACAAAGTGATGTGAAGTATAATTAAGTGATTGTGGCTCTTTTGGTAGGTTTGGGTCAGCACACAAAACGTTGGCACCCCTTCCGTATCTGCAGTTCGCTGTTACTGTTACGCGGACAAAAAGAACCGCCTCTGGCTAAAACTGGATTATGGCAACCTCACAATTCTAACAAACAGCATTCTCTGAAATGAAAGCAAACTTCTCTTTAACTTATTTTCACATGTTTACAGGCAAACTGCTATAGCAAACAGCATATTTTCTAACACTAGCTTACAGAGCATTATTTTGCAGTCATCTGATTTAAAGTCAAAGCTTATTAACGCGTAAGGTAATTCCTGTTGTACAGAAGTTAACCTGTTGTTTAAAATGAATGGTTAAAGTGCAAATGACAAATACATGTTGGTGTTTGTATGGGTTTATCTAGAATAAAGTGCAGTCGGAGGTTATTTTGATTAACTCTTGTACTTTAAAATGGTTAAAAGACAGCAAGCACGGCATGTAGCAGTGCTGAGGTTACGCAGGGAACAGGGTGTACGGCACTGACCAGCGGCAGCTGAGGCATACGACTGCAGTTCCAGCCCTGCAAGGGTCCGAGGCAGAGCCAGGCAGGCGGACACTGCGTGTTACAAACCACTGCCATCACTCTCAAGTTGGGAAGTACAAAAAAAAGGAAGGTATGATGCAGCATCAGGCATGCTGGGGGCACAGAGGTACTGGCCCGAACCCCATCAGCTGCTGAGCGGTGACCTCCCTGCGGGGCCCGGGGCTGGAGGAGGGATTCCTGGCAGCCTTCCTGGGAAGGCTGGGAAGAAGAGGGAAGATGCAGTGCCTGCTACACCTCCACACAGCCTTCAGGAGCTGCACTACAACTTCATTGCTTTAAGGCTCTGAGGCTGATAATACTTTTAAAAAGCTAAAAATGTTAAAAACAAGGATAATCTGATAACCATTCTTTGAGGAGAGGGTGCTGCAGGGACATGAAGTTAATGCTCATGCCAAGAGCCTGAGACAGACTGGGAAAGGGAGCCCACAAACCAGTAGATAACCATCATTCTTCCTCTGCTATTACCCTTTTTCTGCCCTCCAAGGCTTCCCTAGTTATATATGTATAAACCACCATCCCTGCCTCACGACATCAGATAAAAGTCTCGCTGAAGACCACATAACCAGAGCTGAGGACAGAAATGCGAGGCTGGTGAGAGCTAGCTCTTTGCAGCCATTATATACTGGTGAATGTTAGTCAGCGCTACATTTGGCAAAGCTGGCTCAGGCACAGGTAGTTATTTTTTCCAAATTAATCCTGCAGGAGACAGTAGAAATAGCTTCTGTTACTTCTAATAGTTACCCTGTTTTCCTCAGAGAAGTCTTAACAAATTCCCCAAGAAAATGCAGTACAATCCTTACACTTACATACTGTATGGAAAATCAAAAATGCAGCCTCTGGAGAGAAAAGTTGAATCAATGACAATGTCACCATGTGCAATGTAGTTATTCAGTTCTCTATTACTACAGTCTAATAACAATACCAAGTAAGCTATTAAAAGAAATTGCACTGCGTATCTCACTGTCTCATACTTTCACTGCAGTATTTTGGGGGAAAAAAAAAAGCCCAAACAAAAACCAGATAAAATCACTCCTACACTTCCAGGAAAGTTTCACTATCGAGTCAAAAAAAAAGAATTGATCCTTTACAAGTTTCTGTTACTAAACTGATAATGAAGGGAAAAAAAGATTTTAAATAAATACATTCAACCTTGAATAAATAGTTTTATTGTAGTTAAGTAAACAAATTACAGTAGCAACAAATACAAACTTACGTTTTTCATAACATGAAGGCAATTTGTTATACTTAATCTCTACTACATTATATTAAAAAACACAATTATTGCTTATTCCCATTATAAAAATACAAGAGGCACATTGTCAAGGGTAGCAAATAAAAGTTTTCAACACTTTTTTCCTTTCGTTTTATCCTCTCTATCTGCATGGGAACTTCAAAACAGCAATCCAAATGTGGCTGACAGCATTGTTAAAACAGCAACCCAGCAAAACTCCACACTGATACAGTAGCTTCTACATTGAAGGAGTAAGAAGACATCATCAAATAAGTTTTAATGGAGTTACCAAAAAAAATTATTTTAGTTTTTATTTTAAATGTCAGCACAACCCAAACCTTGATAAATATTTTTTAAAGTTTCGTGTGATGAGATTATTTCATGTTTTGACTTCCAAATAATTTTACACCCTTTATATAAAAACATTTCAAAATGTAGTTAATCTTTCAATGCATTTGTTTTGAACCATTATATTTGATAATTTATGACAGTCTATCAAAAATAAATACAAAACTATGCAGAATGTTTTTTATGCTATTCAGGCACATACAAGCATGTTTTTGGCAAAACAGCAGAAGCATGTCCAAAGGATAAGCTATTGAAAACTAACAGCATGTGGAGTTTGCAGATTTTATTTGGAGTCCTCACTCCGTGCATCGCCTTCTCCAGCCATCTTGTTTCTAGCCAAGTCCCTGTACGCGCCCTCTGTTACTCGCTCTCTGGATGGTCCAAGATCTTGCAGCTGTTTTCTCTGTGTGGTTTCCAGTTCTTCCAACCGCTTGCGCAGCAGGGAAAGCTCTCTCTGATGCTGTTCCTCCTTGAAATAAAAAAAAAAAAAAAAAGGGGTTTTGTTCAATTTTCTCAAAATACAAGGGACCAAAATGAGCAAAAA
>VYZW01037458.1:5492-16949 GCA_013401315.1 Balaeniceps rex | reverse complement strand
AGCTGTTATTAATCAGAGGGGTTCATATAATTAGTCTTTGAAAAAAAAAAAAACCCAGTTTTATAAAACTAATGACAAAGTCACAGAAGTTGGCAACAATTGATGTATTCTCTAACCATACTGCTACGAAGTGAATCAACGTTGTTCTGTCACCAGCTACAGCAAAGCACTCTCATGTACTAGTAGGGTTAATACCTCTGTAATTTCTTGGCAAAAAGTTTTTCCCAAAAGCCAGTACTTCTGTACAAGCATAAGGCATCTGTGCTAACGATTATATTCTTAGCAAGGAGATCCTGTATTTGTAGTCTGGTTTATAGCCTGTTCTGCAGAAATGCAATGTTTCTAGTTTTGCACAATCGTTTTTGAAGTGAGCTTAATCAGAACTTTACGTGGAGCTTAATCAGAACTTTACGTGGAGCCGTGTAATTACCAGTTCCTGCTTCTCCTTTCCCATCTGCAGTTTCCTTCTCTCTCCTTTGGGGTTTTGCAATCACTGTGGGAAGCGACTTTAACTACGACTAACAGTCCTATCACTACATCTCCCCTGTGGGTACCTCAGCAGTGCGGGTAGACTATTCCCTGGACATTATCTCAGCCAAAATCAACACCCCCTCCCACCCCACCCAAGTGTGTGCATTCCTTTCAACACGCATCCCTGCATGGTTTAGGATCTGCTTAAGCAAGGCAAACTGAAGAGCGGTGGTTTTGATAATGAATACTGAGGAGCACTGCAGTTCTTGCAACGGTTCTTTTTGCTTGTCTTTCCTGCACTGCTACTCCAGACTACATTCCCTTCTTCTCCCCCTGCTCTCCTCGATCTTGCAGCCTGTCATAGGCATGCACGGCTGCATCCCAAATACGTTTATTCATCCTATTGTGGCTTCTGCTGGAGGAAGAGATCCCACAGAACACTAAATAAAGTTTTCTAAGAACATTTTCAATGTGAAAAGTTCAGCAGAAATGAAAAATTGAGTTACCGTTGTACCTTAAACAGTAATTTTTAAAAAATTGCAGAATCCTTTTTTTTTCCCATTTCATTTACATGCAGGCAATATTGATAGCTCTACTTGAATCCTGGTGAGATACAGTGTAAAATTAGTATTTTAAAAGTATTTTTTAGGCAAGGCTTCAAGTTATGCATGAGGGGACCTATTAAGAGTAACGTAGTCATACATGAGTTATTACTATACAGAGCAGCAATTAGAAACACATGGACCATGCAGCACTTACAGTTATCTAACTGGCATCATTTCTGCATTACTGAAGCCAAAAAAATAGGGAGGAGTATTACTATTATCCCATCTGCTCATGTGAGGAGTCTCCAGATTTTGCTATCTTTCTAAACAGCTGCAGACACTCCCGTGCTCCCCCTCCTGCCATGGCAACATCTCAAGGGAAAAAAAAAGCAAGATTCTGTTTCCTAGCCGCTGTGTCCCCAGAAGTGGTCTCTCGTCAGCACTAGGTAAGCAAGGAAATTAACATTTTGGTTGACTTGCCAGAATTACATACTGTAGTATTTATGATGTATGTATGACAATACAGAAAAAAAACAGGGAATCTCCTGAAAGGGAGTTTTCTCAGCCCTGGACTGTAAATTTAATTGGACTTTGGATCAGGCCCTGTATGGTGTCATGTACGTGCAAGCTTGTTTCATGTAATGGCATTATGAAAATACTGAGTGAAGTTTCACTTGTTTAACATTGAATGTAGCTGACAGGAACAACAGCCCTGCTACATATTGCAGGACTNTTAGAAGAGTCGTATTTGAATCCCTGATGTAATCAGCAGGGTACTGACGCATTTGCAGAATGTATTCACCGTGAGACTTGCCCACTTAAAAGTAAATATGGTATAAATACAAATGATTATACATATTAAAAAAATCTATTTTAACAATACAAAGTTGGCAACAGTAAAAATGGCTCATTTACTAGGAATTACAGAATCTATGCTAATCTCCCACAAACTTTTCCAGATTCTAGAAGTTTGTTTATTTAAATCAGTGTACAAAGAAATCCTTTGCTGTTAAATGGTGCATGTTGGAAGGCTTTTCAGTCAGTGAAATACCTTCCATGTTTCAGGGAGGCGAGTCTAAATGCAGAGTAGCCTGCTGTGTCTGTAAGACGTGTACATGCCCCATACATACAATTTATGCTGACTGTAAAGGTATTGAATTGTAGCTGTGGTGGCATTTTGAAGCTGTGTTGAAGTACTTGTGATGTATTTCAGAGATCAGCTGTAAGAGCGGTAAAGCGTATCAGAGTCATACTTAATCAGCTGAAAAAGTTTTGAGCCAAGTTGCCAGCCACATGGCTAAACATCACATTCCTTTGCTTTGTTTTGGTTTTCTGAGGTAGACAAAACACTCCGGGTTCCCTTGGGCAGCAGTCTGGAGGCATGGAAGTGTCAGTGCTCAGTCCTTCAGGGCTGCCTTGTGGCTCTGAGCACAACTAAGACTGCTGTACCCAACTTCAGTGGAAAAAGATGGAACAGCATTAAAAAATTTGAAAACCTCTTGCAGTTGTAATACTGCTAAATTGTTTTCCAATTCTAACTTTGGTTATATGAGAAAGTGTTTCACTAAAGTATCTCGAGTCCTAGCTGTTCCTGTTACATATACTATTACTTTACTATTCTACTGTAAATAGGTGTACACTCACTCTTTTATACTGTGTAGTTCCTGGGTTTATGCTTGTGTTAAACAACACCTCCTGCATTAAAGGATATTAACTTCACATATTACTTAGAAGAAAAAAGGATGACTGGGTAGGATACATGAATGGTGCTTTTAAAAAAAAAAAAAGGCAAGCAAGCAAGCAAGCAGCACCGCAATGTGGGTATACAGAAGGATGAATTCCAGCGAGTCCGACATTTTTGAAGTTAGGCAATATGCTTTCTAACAGGTATCTCCCCAACAGGAAAACTACCAATATTAGCATTTATTGATGTTTTGAATGGCATTAATTTACAAAAGTGCCCACTTTTTGTTCACATCCGCAAGTGAAGGAAAAAACACTCAATAATTGCAGTTGACAAAACACTGATATGTAGTCCTTTATTCCCCTCTCCCTGTTTTGATTTGCCCTCAAAAGGCATTTTAGAAAAACACCCTCTTCAGGAACACTAACAAAACCAATGCCTTAACTGCCCAGCTTTTCAATCACATTAGCCTTTTTGGGTCAATTTTTTCCAGGTGCACTAGAGGCTTCAGCTGCTCAGCAAAGTTCCTCATGTCATCAGAAACGACGTCCTGTCCTGCTGGCGCTACCACATTGAGCTCTACCAGGTAGGAGAGGGAGAGTGGCTCAATGCTCTCCGTGTTTCCCGGCATTAGGATGCGGAAGATCTTGTACACCACAATCTTCATGATGCCCTTGCGGAACACGTGCCCTTTGGCCACAAACTCGTGGTCCATGCGGAAGCCCATCTCCACCAGAAAGTCCGTCAGGTTGTCCGAAGTAGCGATGTCCACGCAGTTGCGCACCAGCGCGTGGCGGTTCTTGTCACCTATTTCTGGCTGGCCCAGGTAGCGCAAATGCCAGGGCATCCCGCTTTTGTCCATGGACCGCCGCGCCCGCAGCACGAAGGGGCTGGCCTGCTGCCCCTTCAGCAGGAACACCATCTCGTGGTCCAGAAAGGTCTCCGGCTCCATGTTGTCGCACAGGCCGCGCAGGCGGTGCAGTAGGCTCTCCAGGCTCTGGTCCAAAACGCTTCCTGCGGCGGGCGGACACACAGCGCCTCGGTTACGCCCTCCCCTCCTCACCTCTCCCCTCCCCTCCCCGGTGAGCGGGGCTTTCTCCACAGCGTGGACGATCGCAGCCCCCCTCAGTCCAGCTCCCTTAGCCCCGAGCCCCCCTCAGACCCAGCTCCCCGGGGGCTGCCGCTCGGCCGAGGCGGCAGCGGCCTGGCAGCGGCAGGCAGGCCCGCGGCCCGCCGGGCGCTCTCCTCGGCGGCGGGAGAGAGCTGCCTTGCCGGCGCCCGCGCCGCTTACCTTGGAGCAGGTACTCCATCATGTTGATGGTGCCGCCCGTGACGGGCATCATGGTAACGGGG
Source organism: Balaeniceps rex (assembly GCA_013401315.1). Lineage (NCBI taxonomy): Eukaryota > Metazoa > Chordata > Aves > Pelecaniformes > Balaenicipitidae > Balaeniceps > Balaeniceps rex. Next base: position 12,896 of record VYZW01037458.1, on the reverse strand, counting down.
GGCGCCTCCATGGTGTGGGCCGCGCCGCGGGGNGCCAACGGGCGGGACCGGCCGTGTGGGGTCACCGCTGCTTCAGCCGAGCGGTGGGCAGGGACCGGTCTGCCGGGGCGGTGGGAGCAGCCCCCGCTTTAGCTGTGTCCACATCGCAGTGCTGTGGATTTCCTAACGGGTTTCCTAACGCAGTGAGAGGTGTACGCCTAACATTGTGTGTAAAAGCCTCGTCAGAAATACGCCGGTGTGCCCCTTGCTGCCTGTCAGTCGGTGCGTGTCGGTCCACCCATCTGCGGAAGGTCCAGCGCGGAGAGGCCAGGCACCGAAGCGTTGCGGGCCGGTTTTCAGGCGCCTCTGGCAACCTGGGTAACACGTTGTTATCGGAGGTGGAATGGGAATGATACATCGGTTTGGAAAGGCAGAAATCCAGCCGGGCAGGTTTCTTACCCGGATGCTGCACGTGTTGCACCCTTGTTTCCAGATGGAAAAGCCTCCGTTTGTAGCAGAAGTGCCCAGTACAGATCAGTTAAATCCAGTCCTCCAGATCCCAAACCTAGAGTTATAAATATTTTTTTCCTTAGCTGTTTTTATAACAAGCCTTCATGCCGCACGGAAAGTAAACAGTATGTCTGTCTTTCCTTTATCGGTATCTCCACGCTGTGGTGGTGTCCCCTGCCTCCCCCAAATAAATTATATAAATATTAGCACAAGCCGAACACCTGCAAATGAGAAATGGCATAAGCATACTCTCCCAGCACAGTAATAATTTGTTTCAGCCCTGATCTATCAGAGCTAGCTTGGAGTACAGCCATGCAGTTGAGCTGAGTTGACTTCAGGGGCACAGTGCAATCCAGGAGGCACCTGACTGTTGCTGCAGCTGGAACCACACCCCAGGTAGCTGCCACAGTCTGTACACATTGTACGTACTTCCCCAATTGCAGAGAAGAGGCCTGTGTTGAAATGAAGGAAGAAAACAGTCAACATAAGCTTTGGGTAATGGTTTAAAACTTTTCTTATGCTTCTAAGAGCAAAATATAGGTTTTCTCTTGTATACAGATCAGCTTTAGTTAATGTGCTCATAATACAGTTAGAACGAAAGAATATATATTGAGAAAGATAACTAGGAAAAGTAAAAATGAGTCAAAAATGCACTTCAGTGTTTTGCAAGGGATAGTTTCTGAGGTTCACTTCTTTCTGTGGTGATGCAGATTCTCTCTTCTGCCTAGCTGAGGCGCATGATAACATTACTACAAATGCCTAAAAAAACCCCTAAGAGAATGTCTACATTTCTGTTTTGAAATGCAAATTCTTTAAAATTCCCCAGTTGCAGCTACCTCACATAGTTCTGCCCCGTAGTCTGAGGAGCTATGCAATAGTGCAATGCAGAAAACAAACGTTACCCCAAACTGGGCAAACCCCCTGTAGGACTGGACGAAATACATGAGCAAAAGTGGCTTACACACACACACAGAAGATCTCCAAATCCCTTCACCAGTCATGTAAAAGACAGTGACGACACAGTCCTGCAGCTGCTGAGCTGCTTGGAGGCTCTACAGTGCACCTCCATGCCTTAAAGGTATCTTAAAAAAGAATCTTTTTCTGCACTTGTTGAAGGTAAAACGCACCACAGGACAGTTGGTCAGACAGGTGGAGGACGTGGAGAAAAACAGAGAGAGAAACGGAGGGTAAACACATTATTCCCAGCCACCTACCTAAGTTCTGTTCAGCTCCCTCTAAAACCCTCCTTATACACCTGGCTGTGTCAGGGAAACGGGATGCCCGTGCGGGGCCAGGCCTTTGTCTCAGCTCTGTATCACAACATTTCAAGTGCACAGAGCAGAGCATTTCCTGCAGAGCTCCTGCAGGGAAACGTCTGGTGAAATGCACGATCCAGCCATGTTCACACATTGAAATAACACGAATGGTAGGGAGGGTCAGTTAGGTATAAACTTAGCCATTTCACCACAAGCAATGATGTGTCAATAGCTATCTTAAATAAAGGGACTACATAAGCTTACAGCACAAAGATGGAGAGAGAAGACAACAAACATCAGGTAATTGATGACTTATTACCAGCCTCAATATAATATACATTATATACTCTCTACTTTGCAAAGCAGGAAGATTTTTCAAGTGAGATAGTTCAATGAGCTGGCCAGCCCGGTGGCTTCCAGACTTGGCCTTGTTCCTAAACTTGTATTACCAAAGCAAAAACCAAAGATGCATGTAGTTTTCTATGCTATGTGACTGTGTTCTGTGGATTTTAAATGACCAGTTTAGGGTGCTTTGTTAAATATTACAAGAAGCTGCTGTGAGAACATTTCTTTAGTAAGTGTCCAACTCTTCACACTTAGTTACCCAGAAATACCTTTCACATGGGAAACCCAAGGTTATTCCTGAAAAACTGCAATTCTGTTTAGCCAGAAACTGCCAACAGTGGTGTCTCTCTGTGTGCCTGATAGGCCTCCGCATTTTTTTCACTAATGAAGCATTCTTTTAGAGACAATATTCCCAAAAGCTGGACAAATTTTAACTGGTTTAGTGTTGTTAAACTGGGCCAGCTCACGCAGAGCTATGCCAGCTCTCACATATAAAAGAAGGGGAATGAGCTGGACTGCTGTATGTGCTGTTGTTACACTAGTACTTGGCTTGTTTCGAGTACCTTTTCTAAAAAAGCTTTATCCTTGGCAGCATGGTTACACCCGTGCACAGTGCATAAAGCAGGCTTGATTCGGTGTGGGCTATGGGTGAAACACTGATCAAGCAATCAGTGCTGGGCAAAAGAAGGTAGCAACATTGCCCACTTATTTTGAGGGGGAAGTAAGGTTTTCAGGGCAACTTTACATGGTAACTGCCTCCTTGGAAGACCACTTGTCTGCAATTGTGGATTGATGGTGAGGCAGCCTATAGCATATACATACTGTAGGATTGCCTTCCATTTGTTCTTGGAGACCAGCGTTTCATTACAGGGGAAGTGAGAAGCAATTTGGCAAACTGTGTTGTGGTACCAAGTGGAGAGCTAGAAGCTACAGACCTATGTGACTAGTCTTGCTCTGAGCTTGATAGACTTGCCTAAGTCTGGTCTTTCACCCAGTGGTCCTAGGAGACACTCGTCACTGGCATAATTTTTATGGCACGGTTATTTCATCCTGGTGTTCTAGCTTATGAAAATGGACTGACCTTGTACAATTCTTCTCCAGAAGAATAAAGTAGGTGAGGAAGGAATTTTTTATGATGAGGGTGCTGAGACACTGGAACAGGTTGCCCAGAGAAGTTGTGGATGCCCCATGATTGGAAGTCTTCAAGGTCAGGTTGGACGGGGCTCTGAGAAACCTGATCTAGTTGAAAGGTGTCCCTGCCCATGGCAGGTGGGTTGGACTAGATGATCTTTAAAGGTGCCTTCTGACGCAAACCATTCTGTGATTCTAAGAGCTGGTCTTTATTTGGCTCTTGTGGATCTCAGCAGATACTGGTGCCAAGATCTAGATTTTCTTTCTTGTACAGGCTCTGGCTGGGATGGAACTAATTGTCTTCATAGCAGCCTGTATGGGGCTGAGTTTTGGATTTGTGACTAACAGTGTTGATAACACACCAGTGTTTTGGCTATTGCTGAACAGGAGTTGCCAGCATCAAGGTTTTCTTTTTGAGCTTCTTTCTCCCCTGTGCCCGCAGCAAATGAGTAGGCTGGGGGTGGGTGAGATGTTGGGAGGGGACCCAGGTGGGACAGCTGACGCCAGCTGACCAAAGGGATATTCCATACTGTATGGCATTGTGCCCAGCACTGAAAGCTCAGGGAAAGAATGAGAAAAGGGTGATGTTCGTGGTTATGGCATTTGTCTTCCCACGTAACGGTTAAGTGTTCTGAGGCTCTGCCTGCCGATGGGAAGTAGTAAATAAATTCCCCATTTTGCTTTGCATGTGCAGCTTCATTTTACCTATCAAATGCTCTTTATCTCAATCCATGAGTTTTCTCACTTTTACCCTTCTGATTACCCTTCCTGCTGGGGTGGGGGTGAGCAAGCAGCCGGGTCAACCCACCACGTTTTTCTAGATAGCCTGAGTCCTAGTGGGAATGCTGCTGGGTTCTGTAATTGGGAAGAACCTATGAAAGCTGGAGCTAAAGCCCCTAGTGTCCCCCTGGGTAGATTAAGAAGCGGACTGAACATAAACCAGTGGTGAAGATGGGACACTAGGTAATTTTGCATTGTGTAACAGACTGCAAAAGCCCTCGAGCGCTGTAGGGGTAAGGTCATCTTCAGAGGCAGGCCTCCTCCCAGGGGCTGGTGCACCAAGGTGAGCCTGGGGCCAGCAGTCATCCCTAGGCAGGAAGGCAAGGTAAGAACTGTCAGTATGAGGAGTTTCACTGGATGCACAGGACTGTAACTGCCTTGCGTGTACGGCAAGATGCATCTGCCAGGAATACGAGCTTCCCCCAAGGCAACAGAGAGGATCTGTGGAGCAGAGAAACTGTTGCTGTAACACGGACACAGCCTGAAGCCCAAACCATCATCTCCTCATTTCAGCAGGTGTCATCATGCAGTGTAAACCTTCCCTAACCAAAGCCAAAGGGAGAGAGGGAGAGGATACAACCTCAAAAATGGAAAGCCATGCCCCAAAAGCAATGGAGATTATAATCTATCTTAAAAGCACTGTGAGTAGTAGGAGCTCTCACTCCACCTCCAAAGGCAGGTGAAAGGAGTGGGAGGACAGACCATCTACCACAGCTTTTCTCAGAAATGTATTCACCTTACAAGCAAGGTTCACGCCAAGGATGAAAATTGTCCCAACAGTGCTGTGCATATAGACACACCCGGAGCCCAGATATACTTGAACGCTTCTGTGAGAAAGCACGGGGGCTCTCAGCCACGCTCTTCTCTGGGTACCCGTGTGCCTGCTCAGCAACACCTGTGCGGGGACCCTTGCTGGCACACCCCTGACCCATCACCAAAGCAGCATCTGCTACCAGAGGTATCATACGGCATGAACATCGTTTGCATCCCTGCGCTGCGTGCGCAGAAGCCGCTTGTCCTGTCAGGAAGATTAGGTAAGGCACACTTCACTGGTAACATCTTATGCTGGCTGGGAGAAATCAAAGTGGACGACGACTGTGTAACTGGAGATAACTGGAGCTGCAGAGCTTCCCAGCTGCACGGCTCCGAAACTTTCAGGTCAGAGAGCAGGTGGGTAGGGGGAGTAAAGTAGATTCAGGACACAGAGAAGAAAGGAATTAATCTAGGTAAAGAGAGAAGCAAACTAGTTACCAGAGTCAAATACACCATTTTTACTATTTTTATTTTTTGTAGTGTTTTAAAATATTTGTAAAACTGTATCAATTGTAGTAGTATAGCATTTAAGTTGCGGCAGCTTTAGAAACTTGATTACAGGCAGCTGTTTTGGTTTTGCCAAGGACTCAAACAGTACAAGACTGTTTCTTGTACTGCAGCAATCTCGCTACACAAAATTTTCAGTGCGTATGCAGGGAAGCAAGAACCCTTCAGTTCCCTGAATGTTCTAACACATATGAAATGGTAACCTCTGCTTCTGGTTTAAAACCTGTAGTTCTGAGGAGACTGAAAAGGAATGCAGACTGCATTGTATGTCCGATTATAGAATGATGGACATTACAGAGACCAAACATGGGAGCTGGACTACAGGTGACGAAAAGAGGCAGGGAAGGGGAAATTTTTGGTAAGTTTCCAAGATTTGTAGTGGGATACTAACTAAAAGCTTAATCACGTTGCTCTTAACATGCGCTATGATATTAAAAGTTCTGATAAGAATTTCAGATAGTTCTTCATGTGGTACTGAAGGGTTCTTTTACTGTTGCAGCTTAACTCGTCTTGCAAGAATATACAGTACTGTGTATTTTCATAAAGTTACATTTCCCTGGTGAAAGCAGTGTTTAAAATTCAGGTAGCAAGTTAACAGATTAAAAAGCACCTTTGAAACTTTGTCTTTGGTGGACATGTGAGAAACTGCCACAAGTGTAATTCAACAGTTTTCTGGAAGATAGGAGAAATGCCCAAATAGGCCCCAGCAGAAGGTATCGCTAATGCTGCAGTGATCCCACTTGGGGCAAACTGTGTAATTCAGCTTCAAGGCAAAGTAAATGAGTACAGGCTTCTGCAAACAAGGTTGAGAAGTTCTGGTGTCATAGCCCCACTGTGTTTAGCACTGTACGCCAGTCATATTTTCCTTAACCCTCTTATTTTATGTTGTCTACTAAGGTATGTCACTATTGCATGAAGTAAGCTTAAAATACCACAATTAAGCCAATACGTTTTCCATTGTTTTACTGAAACTGAAAAAGTAGTTCTGTACCAAAATGTACACAATTTAGTAATAATACAAAATGTTAATTCTGCAAGACAGAATGTCAGTTAAATCCACTAAAATGAACACTGAACCACCATTTATTGCCAGAACAGTGTTACTTTAAATAAGATTACTGAATGAACATAGAAACAAAGTAGTTTCAGCTTTCCTTAAATAAAATGGTAGATACTGGCAACAATACTGCAGAAAGATAAACATTCATGATATTTACATGCTATCATAACATATCTAGCATGTAGTATGTCTTCATGCTTGCACATTACCTTTATGAGCTCATTACAATGGTATTAATGTGTTGATGTACTACAAAACAACCCATCAGGATTTATAGCCAATTTGCACATTAGAAGAGCACTTCTGCTAGTTGCCCCTTTAGGAATGCTGTTGAATTCCTGCAAGAAACCCAGTCCTATCGACTGATTCCCCCCAAAAAAAACCCCAAACAAAAAACCCCCAAACCAAACCAAAAAAACCCCATCATCAAGCATATTAACAATTCTCATCCTGTGATTAACTAGGCAAGGCGATGCATTTAGCAATATTCCCAAAGGTGAATCAAACACCTGGATTTTCTGCATTACATTAAGAACACCTGAGACTGCTTCACTGGTCCAAGTACAGTATTTTAATACAAAAACTGCTTGTTGCACTAACATGTCATTTCACTGAATTCCCTTAATTAGTACTTTTCATTGAAAAAAGGGTAAGATTTCTTCTTAAAATAAATACTCCCCCTCAAAAAGAAAATTTAAAAGGAATTAAAACATAAAAAAATCCCTACTGTTAAAGAACAGTGTGATTTTCTGGCTTCATTTTATCTCAGCTTATGCAGTGGATACACACCTATTCCTGGGGAATAACTGTCAAACACTTAAAAAAAAATAATTGGGAATATACAAACACACTGTACCTTAAGAGACATCTTTTAAAAGAAGTGTAAACATTGTTCTTGACTCCTGTTGTTTCAATGCACAGCTATCAAAAGTTTGAGAAATTGCATTTGCTTAAATTACTAACTTGTCTGACACATAAGTGTTTTTGGAGTTACCAGTTTCAAAATATATTTTTTCTACCTGA
>VYZW01037457.1:2684-103411 GCA_013401315.1 Balaeniceps rex | reverse complement strand
TTTGTTTTAAGTTAGAGAGTGAAGACTGGAAATTTAGGTTAAGTTATTTTGCCATTTTAAATACAAACAAAATTGGGTGAAAGGGAAGATAGATTGGTGAGAAACTTTGTTTAAACCGTAGTTGAAGGAATAAGGTTGAGAATGGATGAAGAATGATTTTTAAACAGACATAAAAAGAAAAGGAGCTTTCTTAGCAGTGTTTGGTATGAATGCTCTGAAAGGTAAATTTCATGTCATCCAGTGTATTTTAAATCTTGATACATTTGAATCTTCAACTACAGTAAGTACCAATTGCTTTTGTAACTAGAATTGATTATGCTATTGATTTTGCCTGTCCTTGTAAGTGCCAGAGTCTGATGGTATGGCAACAACAGCCACAGAGTGCAAGTGCTATTTTGTGGAGCATGCTAATAAAAGTATGGGGAATAAAGTTATCCGCTTGTGTCCTCAGGCCTAAATTTGTAAGTTGTATACTGCACTGTCTTTGGAAATGGTTTTGGTCTACAGGAATATTTATAAATTTTGTCTCTCTTCAGAGTTAAAGAAGCAGAGGAAGTCTGCAGGCAGAAAAAGGGGAAGTCGCTATACAATATAAGACCAAAACATGACTCCGGAATTGTAAGTAAAAATTGCAACAGTACTTCTGTTCCCATCACTCGTTCTACCTTTTTCTCTTTGCATCTTATAGGCATGTTATTCTTGATGTACTTTTTTTGTTCTGTTTTTTTTTAATGTAACATTTTCATAAAAGGTGTTAGATTAACAAACCTGAATGTTGCCTATGAATATTACTTCACAAAATAGATGTAGCACAAGCGAGAGCAGCGTATTATTGCCCCACCCTGCCAATCTGTCTGCATGCCAGTCTTGGTGTGGGATGCACCTAGAAGGCAGAAAGGCAGTTCCAGTCTTCAAGCTTATTCAGTCTGTATTTGCTCTCTTTTCTACAGTTACAAAATGTAAGGAAGAATTGTGATAGGTACACATTTTTCAACTTGGATCCCTGTATCAAATATTAGTGGCTTCTGTTCCACTGATCTGGATTTGTTTGGAATAGAAACCCTAGAAAAAGATAACACTGTGCTCTCACCATTCTTCTGAAAACAGATAAATAACTTTAATGATAGTAGAAAAGTAATTCTAGTCATTCAATGAAATTTTTCCACTATGATGCCTAAGCATTACTAGGATCATGACTGATTTTACAGAAAATGAATATTCCTCTAGTGAAAAATTAATCTGGCACCTCATATTAAAATTGTACCTGTATCAACTGGCTATCAATTATATTTGTAAAATATTATAACAGAAGACTTTTTTCACGTGTCCCTGTCCATCCCCCCCAGGCATGATATAATTCTCTTGTGCTTTGTAGTCATGGCTATGTTACTGTGACACATCCTTGAAATGAAGCAGGTGGTAATTTACTATATTCTAACTAACATAATCTGACACAGGAATAAATAATTTTACATTTATTGTTTCTTATTCTGAATATTTAGGGGGAGTTGGCTATGGGAAGTGCCACAAGAAATGTAAATGGAGTAACAGCTTGGTTAGGAACGATAAACTATATTTTATTTTATCAATTTTATTTGAAACCAGATCAAGACATTATTTTAAAAAAAAAAAACACACAAAAAAACAAAAAAAAAAACCAAAAAAAACCAAACAAACAAACAAAAAAAACCACAAAAACACCAAACCAAAAACTAACATTGATTTGGATTTCTCCAACTCACCTATATCTTGCCATATGTAAAGACACTGAGAGAGGTTTGGGGTTTTTTTTAGAAATAACTATAGGCTTAATTATTCCTGTATCATTATTATTTGGACTGAAACTGAGACTTTCAGTGTCACTGAAAATTTGATAGACTGAAAAGGAAAGTAAACAAAAATATTTCACAAGCAGTGTGTAGCTGCAGTCTGCTTCAGTTCTAGCTTCAAAGGAAATTTATTTGTCAAGTCAATTCTACAGGAAGTATATGTATTTCTGTGCTTTTCATATTTGTGTGAGGTGGTTTTATGTATACTCAATTTTCTGCTTTTTTTTAATTTATTTTTCAGAAAGCAAAGATAAGTATGAAAATCTGAGAGAAGAAAAGCAAAAGCCATCGTTACCTGGTTACCAAAACTCAACATGCCTGTGGGTGGGGAGTGAGGGGGAAGGAAACTACATCATCCTGATCATTTGCTTTCTTGACCTTTTTGAATTTGCTTTTTGTTCTCTAGAGGTTTCCACCAATTGATGTGTTATTGTACATTCATTCACGAATGTAATCACTTTAATGGAGTGCCCAGCAATAGACTAGGTATGGACTTGAAACACCTTCCCTGTACTCTGTATCTCCTTTGCCACTCAAAAATTATATTTTGTAAAGTGTATGGTATATTACAAATAGGCCAAGTCAGCATGCATAAAAAGCGGCATCTGCATCAGTTCTGAACATGCTGAAAATTGCATTAAGTTGAACTTCATAAGAATGCTACTCGATACAGTAAAACATTTCCATTCCTACTGGCAACATCTGTCTAACACAAATACTTCATGGCACTGCACTTAGATTAGGGAAAGAAATGTTACTCCTAGTGAATTGTTTGTATCCGTTTCATGTTGGCATTTGTAGTTTGTATTTTGAATTGTTAAGTGCTGTTTAGACAGTATAACCAATGCTTTCCCAACTTGTTTCGTTGCCCTCCATGACTAAATATTTGTGGAACAAGATGTTTACTGTAACTATCTTTAAAATCGATAAGGCAGCATACTTTTACTTCATCTTTTGCCAGATAGTAAATGCCAGGTAGTATGGGGGTCAGAAATCCATCATTAAAGAAAAAAAAAAAGTAAGTGAAAAGCAGGAAAATACAGAAAAGCACAGAAGTACGATAGAGAGTATGAGAGAGATTTGGCTATTATAGTTTGTTAATATATAAAGCAGCTAATACTTTTACATGAACTTAGAAGGTATAGTATAGTTTTAACTGCTGATCACTTAAGTCAGACAGGCTTTTGGCCAAATGTACATGACTTCCCTTTTGGAATTAGCTTTACAGTTAATTTACAACTCCTTTAGAGAGCCATTAAAAGATGCACATGGGGATTGACATTTACGGAAAACAGTAGCCAATTCTAGTGACAGAACATAGACTACCAACGAATTGACATCAACTTCACACTTAACAGAATTGCAGGCTTTTCCTCCAGGCTTTCAGTGTCCCCGACTAGGAGGTTAATGATTGAAATCTGTGAGTTAGGGCTTCCATTTTAGACCACATGCTTAATTCCTATTTGCAATCCAGGATTTACTGTATCAGTTTTGATCTGCTCAACCAATAACAACCCCTTCCTCCAGTTCTAATTTAAGAGCCCCGAACCAATCAGCCTGATTGATAACATTTTTTCTTTCAAAGCGCACTTTTCCTGAAACCAAATTGTGTGTGCAACTGAATTGGACACGCATGCTCACAACCTTGGAGCCTGAAAGACACTGGGGTAAGGCAAATGAGCTCTAACCTGCTGGGTTGGGTTATTCCCTGTCTAATCTAGCACATCAAGAGACATTCCTAGCTGTCCAGAGGCTAATACACCCCACAGGGTGTCATAAAAGGAAGTGCGAAATATGACCTCAGGAATCTGTTATTGTTCACATATACCAAGCACTGGAAAAGATGTTTTTTTCACTATGTGAAAAGCAAGTCTCCTGTTGCTGACAAACCTATGTGAAAATCTGTACTTGTAATAATTGCTGGCAGGGATATAAATTGCCAAGAATGGAGTTCTAAAATTTTGTGTTGATGGGAGTAAAATTACTATTTGGGGAAGTGAAAAGAAGAGATTATTTGCTGTTACAACTAACTTATGGAAAAAACTTTAAAAAATAAAGCTATTTTAATGGCACTGATTCAAATCCATGTTTGTATTTATGTAAACAATAGTCTTTTCCTCTTAACTTTGCTCCTAAGTGCAAGGATACAGTAGCATGTTTTCATTTGTAGCCTTCCTGTTCCCTTCAGTACCTACAGTATGTATATTACTATAGTAAATGAAATAATAGATCATCTAACAAAGATCACTATGTGCAATACTGTATTTAGTGTTTCTATTTCAATTTTTTTAGAATGTTAATTTATATGAAAATAAAAGGAATAATAATGAAACAACTGCCTCCTCGCTTCACTGTCAGGCTATTCTGTAGTTTGCTAGCAACCATTTCTCCCTAAGCACCACATCCCCTTCAGGCTCCTGCGATCGAGGAAAAACCTCTGTGAAGGGATCAGTGGAAACGGGGCTTCTCTTTCCTTGCCTTTGGGAAGCATAGTGACAGTAATTCCCAGTTATGTGGATATATTACCTTTTCCCCAGGTGGTGGTAGCGAGGAGCTTCAGAGCCCTTTACCAATCAGACTATGTATCACTCGCTTCTCTGGCTTGCGCATGCCTTCCAGTAGTGCATTTGGCTCAGGTTTGCAACCTGTTCCTACTAACACTGCCTATGTAACAGTCTCAAGAAATTTCTATTAGGGAAAAACATGCATTAAAAACTATTATCGGCATATTATAATATCTTTATTTTTTTTAATAGAGATATATATAAGTTTTATATCATTAAAGTGTTGTCCAGCGACCTGGTAGGACTGTCGCATACCTATATACTGCCCTTTTCACTGCATCTGCAGCATGGATGCTAAAAGTTATTTGCAAACCTCTCTCTCTGAAGGACAGTATCAAAGGCTGACTGCAGCTGGTGGTACCACGTTATGATCATAAGACACAAGATGCTACACAGATTTTCCTCTTTCATTTTACTCAGGCCCAACCTATTTGGTTGAATGTGTCTCTCTTTTTTACACAGCTTCTCTCCAGCCTGTTTTCAAACTTCCATGCAAAGTAAAGTAGCCCACTATGTGCAGCACTGAATTTGACCCACAGCACTCCCAGAGTGGATTCCCAGCATAAGTTTCACCGCTGCTCTTTTTTTCAGTGGCACAGTCGCTTTTTACAATCTGGACTAACGTTTGTTTGGGTGTATTTTAAAGAGGTCAAACACCCCATTGGTCCCCTCTCCTCCCATTTACTGCACCATCAAGCATAGTACACTTTGAGTTGGCTTAGTCCTACAAGAGTTCTCATGGACAAAATTCTGAGCCTTTGTTGATCATCAACACCACATATCACTCACTGTTACTTAAACAAATGCAGCAGCTAAATAAGCACTTTCATACCTGAGCAGGCAATGTGACTTACTGAGAATAACAGTATGGTTTTTTTATGAGAAGCTAAGAAGACTCATGTTGTTTTGTTTGCAAATTAAAGCCTTTCAGAAGCATGGTACTTTGTCACATGTCATGACACAGTAGTGGTTAGCTTTTTTTGTAGCACCTTTCATCATCCCAAAGCACTTCCAAAACTTAGTTAAGTATTAACCAACAGTGGCAGTGGGAATACAATTAGTGACATCTTCCATAGACTGACATTTTTTCTTGCCTGATTTTTCAGCGATCAGCTTAAAAAGTTGGAAGCAGTTATTAATTTCATTAAGAGAAGATATAGCAAGTCTTCTGCAACTGCAATTATCTTGTTGCATGCTCTAGGTTAATAAGCAAAGCCTAGTTTGTGCTAAGTCCATTATATCAGTTACTTAAGTGACACCAATTTTAAACAGCTATGGGCAGTACAAGTGAAAACTGATGGAGCTGAGTTTTTCTGAAGATAGTGTGAACAGGTCAGCAAAGGGAGGAGACAGAAAACCATGCCCCACACCATTCAGGTCCACCACCCATCAGTAAACTGGGATTCACATTACAGAACAGGTTTTGCAAGCCATTCTCTTGCTTATAACAGACCCATCTGTACCTGTGCTGTACCTGACATTCATCCAACCTACCTGTAAGGGCGTCCAATGGTAAGTCCATTGCCTCAAAAAGATGGTGTCTTTCTGAAGATAAAGGGTCCCCATTGAGTTAGCACTGTTTTCTCATTTATACCCAGCTGCAGGTCAAATTTAAGCTCTTAGCAACTTCATTTGTCACTCACCCCAAATTGGGGCCCTGCCAACATGGCAGTTCCATGGTGGTAGAGCTTAACATTTACTGTCCCCCTCCTTCCCCTGTCCCACACCACCACTCTCCTTTAAGAAAATGCTCTGCTCTTGGATTGCTTCCACAAGGGGGAGTTTTTTGGATGACAGGGTATGCTTCTGGTATGGTGGTTCAGCAGTCGGGCAGCAAGAGGCTGGGAGAGCTGGAGCTGGAGTCTAGGCTGTACCACAAACAGTAGAGGTTCAGGTGGGTGCTGGGCAATGAAGCTACCTGCAAAGCGGGAGAGTGGCTAGGAGACAGGTGGAAATGAGAGAGGGGCGTTGGACAAGATGGCTGCCTGAGCTCCTTTTGAGCCAAGTGACAGAGGCACTTGCAAGTTCTGAGCAGAGGGTGCTGACCATGCTTAGGTAGCTAAGGCAAAGCAAAACAGTAATTCTCAAAACCAACAGCTACTAAAAAAAAAAAAAAAGCCCCAAACCCGTTAAACTGCTGAACTGTGAGAGGATTTGGGCAAGAGATGGGGAAGGGAAGAGAGCAAAGGGTTCCTGCAGGTGGCAGTTATAGTGCCATAAAGGACATAGCCCTCCCTTGCTAGTTGTGGTCTAGGTGCTCCTGCTTCTTTCAAGACCCACGACAGGCATCTCTTCTGGTCACATGGAAGCTCATTCCTCAGCATGAGAACTCCCTTTCCTCACTGAAGTTTTCCTTCAAGATTATTTTGCAACTGTCTTTTCTCTGAGTTGGAAAGACAAAAAAGGAAAAAAACCAAAACACTACCCTACTTTTGGAGAGACACATAGTGTACTCCTTCAAGAGCTGATAGCAACCATTAAAACTCACCTATATCTTAATATGTACTTCCGCCCCCCACCCCCATGAGTAGTTTGGTGCCCGTTACATAAGGATCTGGCTGTATTTTAAGCAAAACCACTTAGGTCAGGGTAATAGTTACTTCTCTTACCGCAAATGATGCCAGCAGTTCAGCCAGTGGTAAAGTTTTGGTTGTCTTCTTGTCAGTTAACCAAAAAACCAGAATTTGCGCATGTAGAATCAACTCCAGAATCTAGGATTAGTGCAATTTATTTTTCCCTCTTGCCTTGAAGGTACTTTTGAGGGGGCTGGGGGACAAGCGAAGAAGTAGCTAGGTTTTCCCAAGCTGTCAGGGTGAGCTGTCATTTACCTGTATGTGGTAGGGTCAAAAGGAAGCTGGAGAATATACTGATTAGAGAGCAGTTGGACACAAGGTGTTGAAGCAAAGCCCGTACACCTGGATGCCATATAACCCTAGAGTAGCTTTATTATTTAATCTATAATTTAATAGTAGACCTATAAAATAATTACATTATACTTAAAGCATTTCTTCATTTTTTGTTTTCATTTATAAAACAAGAATTAAATACAGTTTTAACCATTACAAGCTCAACTCAGTTTTTACATAAACACAGCTCCTAGAAGGAGCTTTAAGCTGCAGCATATTCATATTGCAAACTGGTGAAAAACCCAGGCAGGGCATAGCTTAAAGATAAAGATTCTTGCACATTTTTCTTAACTGAAGTTACTAGGGTGCTTTTTCTCTCTCTAGTCCGAAATGCCTGACCTTCAGTTCATTTCTTTCAAGTGGAGACTGAGATCCCTGGAGTCTTAGCAGACTATAGCTATTGCCGCCTTCCCCTCCCACCCCACCCACGCCAACACTCTCAAGCCTAGACTGAATGGTGCCCATTCGGCGGCTGGCGCGACGCCGGCGGCACAGTGGCGACAGCCTCTAAAGCAATCCCTGCACGAGGAGTCTCCCTGTGCACTTCTGACACACTGAAAGATCACCGCAGGAAAGCCATGGCCATTCACGTAATAGAGCTCACAGACCTGACCAACCTCATCCTGCCCGTTCCAATCCCCGTAAACCGCTTGGTGAGCTCTCATGGAGCTCAGTCCCAAAAGCCTCTTAGAGCAGCCCGTCTCACATAATAGAGACCTGTGGCACTGAACCCCTGGCTGGCGAGAGTGCTAAACACATTAACCCCTTGAAGCGGCTGCATGTGAAGAGGCAGGCAGGAAAGGGCTCCCACAGCAAGCTGGTTTCCCTAGATGCAGATGCTGAACTGTGAAACATCCATCAGGGAGTCCGCGTGTCATTTTTAATTTGTAAGCTTGAGACAATTGAGCACGCACGGGCTTTGGTTTGGGGGAAGGGGCTGGTTTGTTTTGAGACATAGGATTTTAATGCAGCTGGGACTAATACAGATCAGAACTGTAACAAACGGGATATACAGGGCATGCTAAACTCCATCAACTGAATAACAACATAGTATGACTTAAAATGAACTGCAAGTGTTCACCAACACCGATTACGTAGGACTCAAAAACTGAGCGGCCCATCAGTACTGTAGCAATCACAAACTTACTTTCTCCCTGCTCCTACAGCTGTGACCCGTTCCAGCGGCACTGACTGATGGGTTTGTCCTTTAACACTAACACATTAACATTGTTTCCCATCATGGGAGAGACGCCGCTCCCAAAACCTGATGACACTGATGCAGCTTTTTGGATTCAGTCCAGCAACGACCAAATTTTGTCCTTTGTGCGACAGTGCTTTTATACCTTAAGGGAAACATCGCTCCCTTAAAGTGTTCTCAGCTCCTCTCCCACCACCCTCCCACCTTCCCCCGTCTGAGCAGGCATAAATATAAGGTCATAAATGGATGTTGTCCTTTTTGGAGTAAGAAACACACATATCTAACACACAAAAACCTACCAAAAGCCTAGTTAAACCATGTCCATTTTAAGCCAGGCAGCTGACCTAGCAACCGTCTCTCTTACTCAACATATTTTAATCTCTGGCATATTCTGCCACAAGAAAAATATACATGGCTAGGTCTATAATACTTTAAACAGCTGTTTACTATAGCTAGGTTACAAAATAAACACTGCTGCAGAGACCACGTGTTCGATATACTCTGACCACAACAGCATCAGAACCCACCCTCAGTCTGCTCTGTGGTCACGGCGGCTGACCCAGCGCCTCGCCCTCTCCCCTCGCTGCTTCTCTGCCGTTCAGACAAGAAGCCCAGAACCATTTGTCATTGCACAATTAAAGTTGTCTTAAGGAGATGAGCCTCGCTGGAGAGTCTCACTTGCTTTTCGCAGGTTGCTCCTCATTACTCTCCCTCCTCTGCGTCCCCCAGTCCTGGGCAGCACCCCAGCACTTCCAAGTGGGAGTGGCAAGCTCCGGACCAAAGCACGGGGAAGGCATTCTCATCTTGTGGAGGGGACTGGAGTGCAGGGCAGAGGGCTTTACTCCACACAGTGGAAACATTTAATGCTGGATTCAGCCAACTGGTCACTTAGATGATCAATCGCAACTTCTGGGAGCCCGCTCCACTCCAGAGATTCAACCACCAGATGATATTGGAAATACAATGAAACCTTATGGTGAAGTGCCTAACACAGCCCATTAAAAAGCGTTATTCCAGTAGGCAAGCGACAAGGAGCCTTTCCTTGCTGGAGAGATGCCTCCTGGAAGAGAACAAAACACAAAAAAAAAGGAAAAGAAGAAACAAACCAACAAAATGGACAGTCTGCTCAGTGGCAGAGGAGAGGAGAGGCAGTAGTAAATCTGATGGGGGTAACACCAAGCAGTAGCTACACTCCTGCTCTCACTGTTTGCCTGAGTTGTTAAGATTCACAGACATGCACCGGCACTGCTTGACCTTCTGAATTTTCTTGAGTCGGAAAGGTGGGTCCAGCTCGGGGCACTCCAGCTGCACGGTCGAAGAGGTGACCTTGTGTGGCTTGCAGAAAGCACAGGACTGGAAGGACTCCTCCTCCTTTTTCACGTGCCGTGGTATGTAGAAGGAGTTGCACTGCCCATAGCAAAAGCGGTTGATGATGGTGCGGCTTATGCAGCCCTCCTCACTGACAGTCTGCCGCAGGGGCTGCGTCTTGCACCAGTCGCTCTTGAGGTACTTCCTTTCGGTGACCACAAGGGCCTCCTGGCTGGAGGCCAGCACCTCCTTATTCAGCTGCTGCCTCCGCTCCGAGTGGTTGCTGCTGCTGTCTTTGTAAGGGGAGGGAATGGCGCCTGCAGGACGGTTCTTCCTGGTGTCTGCTACTCGAACCAGCGCTGCCATCAGAAAAACGGACAAGGCAAATTTCCAAATCATCCTGCAACAGCAACACAAGGAGCTGTTAGGAGAGACACGTTTTCTAACCACAGAACTGTAATGGACTTGAACTTTACGCATGCTTTTAGAAGCGGAGATCTTACCGCCTTTGTAACCCTACCACTTTTCCTAGGAGATTAGCTCTACTCTAGGGTGATTATTTAACACGAAGAGGCCAGGCCCTGTGGAAAGTCACATTGCTCCCTGCCCGCCCCCCCAGTCTCTCCAACTACTCTTTTTTCCCCCATAGGGACACTGCTGCTTTGATCACTGAAGCAGTGATTTTACAGAAGCTTCAGCCAGAAAGGTTTCCTCCTTCTCTGTGAAATCTTGGGCCAAACAGCTGGGCAAACTCCTGGCTAGCGAAGGCTTGGGAGACTCCTGCCAACACTGTGACAGCTGATTTGGGGATGGCGGGGGCGAGGGGAAGGAAATACCAGGTTACCCAAGGTGAACTCCCATCTGCCTCTCCAGCCCCCAAGTCCCTGCCCAGCCTCGTTCTGCACAGAAGTAACAAGAGGTGTCCAAAAGCATACTTTTATTATTTTAAATTGCTTCTGAAGTTTCTTGGGGCTTTTATGGCACTTACAGGCTTGCATTTGTTGTCTTTGTGGGAGGCCGAAAACTTGATGGATTTATTCTCGCAGTAAGAGGAAATGCTTAAACACAACTTTGAGGACTTCATTACTGCGACGCCTCTTAGGCAAATGGTTTGAGAAGGTTTGTAAACAGGGGAGAATTCAGTATTTATTTTAGACGTTAAGGAATAGGGTAGAGCATAAGCCAGTTGCTAAGTTAAAATAGTCAGCCAGTTGGCAAAAATATTTTTTCCTGTGGTTATCTATTAGGATTTCTTGTTCTGTGGTGCATCTCTTACCAGCTCTTGGATTTTCATCAACCACTTGTCCAATTCATTTTAGTAATGTGTCTCAATGTGCTTCCAGGATATCAGAATAGACGTACTAAATTTCCTCATAAAGTCAATGCTCACCAGTGAACTGCCACTACTCATTTGACAGTTCATTTCACGTCGCTTTCCCTGGGAAGGGAGAACAGAGGGTCTCTAGGGTGCCAGAAGTAAGTGAGCCCAGAAGCTTCCCATTCAGAGGCAAGGACACTTCAAGTCTTTCTAAAAGTGCTCTGCTCACCTTTGTTCTTAATGGACTGTATTTTTATAACAGTGTACAGATGAAAGACTTATCCCTCTCTTCCCAGTAAAGCTTCAAATCCTTCCAAGTAATGATTTTTTTTTTCCTTTAGAGTGATGCCAAGACAAAAAAAATACCATCACACCAGTTAATATAGATACGTCTAACACTATAGACACTTGAGATGTTCCATGGGTACTCCTAACATGAAAACATGCCATTTTCCAAACTAAGACACCAACAGATCAAAAAAGTGTTTGCAGCAAAGGTGCAAGAGAAGACGACAACAGCAATAACAAATACTTCTCACCTAACAAAGCAGACGTAACATATTTAACCCCTATGGAGATAAAGAGAAGGAACTACTGTAGCAGACCAGGTGAGATAACATCCTTTTAGGTGATTTTCTAAGTTTACAAGACCTCAGTGTCAGACTTTGACTAAACTTCTAAGGGGAGAAGTTCGAAGTTGTCGTGGTTTAATCCCAGCTGGCAACTGACCGCCACACAGCCGCTCCCCCACTCTCCTCACCCCAGTGGGATGGGGGAGAGAATTGGAAGAATAAAAGTGAAAAACACTCATGGGTTGAGATAAGAACAGTTTAATAATTGAAATAAAATAGTAGTAATAATAATGATAAAAGAATATACAAAGCAAGTGATGCACTATGCGTTTGCTCACCACCCGCTGACCGATGCCCAGCCAGTCCCCAAGCAGCGGTGCCCCAGCCGGCTTTCCCCCAGTTTATATACTAAGCATGACATCATATGGTATGGAATATCCCTTTGGCCAGTTTGGGTCAGCTGTTCTGGCTGTGCCCCCTCCCAGCTTCTTGTGCATCTCCAGCCTTCTCAGTCAGTAGAGCATGAGAAGCTGAAAAGTCCTTGACTTGGTGTAAGCACTACTTAGCAACAACTAAAACATCAGTGTGTTATCAACATTGTTCTCATACTAAATCCAAAACACAGCACTACACCAGCTACTAGGACAAAAATTAACTCTATCCCAGCCGAAACCAGGACAGAAGTGCTGAAGGAAAGTGCTAATCCTATAGCTGTGAATAGAGGATGTTCTGATGCAGAGTCAAATTTCACCAGATTGTGTGCTTGAAACAGAACCACCTTTAAATGGAAAACAGTATTTCTAAAACCCAAATAAGCTTATTCATCTGCAACCATGCCAGCTGCCCACTGACACCCATTGTAGCCACGGGTACTTTAAATCAGTGGCCTATTTTCACACTGCTTGGCATTCAGCACACAAGTCCAGAAGTTTTGTCCAGAGTCTTTAAATGAAGCAAGACTAGACTTGGCTTTGCTTGCAGGTATTGTCGCCAAGACCATTGGATGTCAACCCACACAGCCAGGCCAAAACCTAATCAGGTAATTAGTTTCAGTTGAATACAGTGTTCCACGCTTCCTTTCAAACTGTTCTCATGTTATTCTGCACTGATGGCTGCATTTCAGTAGTAGATAAAACAACTGATCCCCACTGCTTTGTGTTTTATATAGAAAGGGGAGGATAAACCCCAGGAGTTACAAGCCTACATCTTCTAGGAAAAGACAGAGGTGAGCTCGCCACAAGATGCCTTATGCCAACACTCCTCAGGCGTACTCTTCCACTCTTCTCCTGAAACGCAAGCCCACAAAGCAATCATGATAACTCTACTGTCCTTCAGGGAGGGAGTATGGTCCTTTTCAGCAGGGGTATCGCCTTTCCGGTCTCATTTCTCTGATCCTGGTGGGGAAGAGGACAGTACAGGTCGAGAGGCACATCAGAAGGAGAGATGCAGTCTTTCCCCCACCCCTTCCTCTTTTCTTTGGGAAACTCTGTCTTACCACACCCGCCCTTTCTCATCACAAAATGCAAGTTGAAACCGTTTCCCTTTCGTGTCAAGGAACAGGCTGCCCAGGCAAGTGGTCGAGTTGCCATCCCTGGAGGTATTTAAAAAACAGGTAGACGAGGTGCTTAGAGACATGGTTTAGTAGTGGACAGGTACAGTTGGACTCGATGATCTTAAAGGTCTTTTCCAACCAAATGATTCTATGATTTTATTCTATAAGGATGGGGTCAAGTAGAAATACTATGTAGGAATCCAGGAAAGCTAACAGAGAGCTAACAACTCAAAGTCTACAATATAGAGAAATGTTATAGTAGCTTTCTAATTACTGAAATAGTTTTATGTAGGCATGGAGAGCCATTCAACAGAGTAAGTAGGATTTATTCAGTAAGTCCACGTTTATAACTAATAAAGCATTATTAATCAAAGCCACTATTGTAAGGTTATAAACCAAACGCTGCAGTACATGTTAGCAAGTACTTCTACAGACAGGTCAGAATGCACCACCTATTTCTGTCATTGATCCTTATCAAACCTGTGCCTTAAAATGTTTACATAATAGAATAATAATGTATTTTACACCAGCAGGTCAAATGTGCATCCTGTCAGATCGTGGAATTTCTAATCACAGGGTTGCCGCTTACTAGCCTGCAAATCACCCCTTTCTAAGCCCTGGCACACAAACCCCCTATTCAAGCAAGTAAGGGTGCAAACAAGGTCACCTGGTGCCAGCAACATGCCGAGGACTACGTATATTTTTGGTGCTCACATGCAAAGAGAAGAGAAACCTCAGTATTCTCAGACAAACAGAGCATTTTGGTAAACTCAGTCTGAATGCAAAGCAACATGGTGAATGCTGTCTGTCTGCAGACAGAGCAGGATGAGAAGAAACACAAAACGTACTGGAGAAGAATCTGGCTTCTGGCAAGAACAGGGCAGTTCTGTCCTACTTAGATGTCACAGAATTGAACAGCATGTGGCTGAGACCAGGCAAGCGAGAACTGCCTCAACAGACCAACGCCTCTAAAACTGGCACAGACGCCAGCCTGGGCCCACTGTTCCCGCTGCACTGGGGGACTCCCCATGGCAGAGCCGGTGGAAGCTCCCGTGTGACAGTTCTCAGCTTCTTCAAGCGTCGTTGCCAGCTGCTGCCAGTTCCCCCACCCCTTTCTTCCAGCACGTGAGCTGGTGCAGAAAATAACTTAACTTTAGACTAGACACCAGACAAGGCCTAGCTGCATTTACATTTCACATGCTAAGTTTTTATCTCTTTGAGATAAGGAAATCAGCATCAAGTATGAGTTCATAAACTCATCAAACCTGTCATGCTGCAGCTGGGCTATCAGGTACCCAGGAGTGTAAAAAATCCTTGGCCGAGGAGGCAAGAATGCCAAGATCCAGCTCTGTAATCCAGAGAGGTCAGGGCACTCAGCTAGGAGGGGAAGACCCAGGATCACTGTGTCTGCCCTTAGCTTTATTTCTTGTTTGTATCCCATTACTGTGTAACATAAAATCTCTACCAAGGCAGGCTCTCTCTTGCATACCGACCTTCTGGCCCTATAACTCACACGTTCTTGAAAGCAATCCAGCTCCAGAGCAGGACAGGCAGCAGCGTAACCCCCAAAATAGCCTATAGTTTTGTGGTTAGGGCACTTCTCTGGGAACTGGAGTATTGGATTTGACCTCAGAATTTGAGCGCATCATTTTTGGAGAAGTCCTCCAATGCAGAAGTGGGTGCTATGGTCTGAAAGACAGGGCAGGACGTAATGGCAGCACCCATCTGTGCTGAGTGACTGCTCCCATTTCCTCTCGTTTTCAAAGGCATGACTTCAGTTTCTAAGCTCAGGATGCAGTTTCTGACTAGGAATTTCAGTTTTGTAGATCAGCCTACTTCAGGGTTGCAGGTGGACAGAAAGAGAGAGGGGTGTAACTGGAAGATCGCTGTGGTATTTTATGTTAGCTGCTCAGGAAATCAGCAGGTGTGAGACACATTGTTTGTTTTAGCATGCAACACCTACAAAGCACTCGGCATTATCAGCATTCCTGGAAGCATCCAACTCTCTGATAGAGATATGTCACACAATCATGTCCTCTTCACCAGGCCTTCCTGGGAGGGAGTTCAGAAAAAAAGCCACAGCCGACGGTTAAAAAAAAAAAATCTGCAAAACCTGTCTTACCACGGAACTTGAGAGCCTACCCATTCAGCTTAGCCACAGGATAGATTCAGCCTGTAAATAGATGTGGAAGATTTAGTATTATAAACCTATCCTACACCCATGAAAAGCACCATAAGAGCCAATGACTGGGAAGATGATAAACGAATTCAGAGATACTTTACTTTTTGAAAATTTTGAATTTAATTATCAGCTGAAGAGTTTGCCTTGGAGAATGGTTTCTCTTCAACTACCAGCAACAGGCAGGAACTACAGGCTAGGTTAAATCAGGTATGGTTCTATGGCATGGGACATACACAGTCACATTTCACCACCTGCATCACTCTTACAGCTTCCATCCTGCAAACTTCAGAGACACGAGAGCTCTCTTTTGGGATCAGCTATTCAGCTGATTGTGGGAATCCCTGTTACCAAAAATTTGCTACTCCCCGCTTACGTTCGTATTAGACCTAGTCAAGAAAGAATCTGTATAAACCAGACGTATGTATATTAATGTAAGAACATGGTGTACATGGTCAGTTCTCAGCATTTAAGATGGGACACAAGAAGTGTTCCTTGAAGACAAGCCAGGCAATAACTTTTCAAAGAACTAAAACTTGGCTTTAACAACAGATGTGGGAAGCCAGGAAATATCAGATTCTCTACCAGGAAGCCAAAAATGCTATTTATTTAATTTATTAACGGTTAGGCATGATTCTAATGGTACAATGTTCAAATAAAGATTATACAAATCAGGCATCTTTGCGCAAGGGAGGCATTTGGTGCTAACTCCTCCCTTTTAAGTATCCTTTGGAAACGATTGCTCCTGTTTCTCAACAACGTCAGCAATAGCTGAACACTGTACTATATCTTTCTTTTCGCAGAGCCATGGGCCTCTTAGTAAATCATTCCATCATTAATAGATTCTCATTATTACATTGCCAAGACTGAGGCCAGCCACAACAACAAAGCATGTAGGAGGTGGGGGGGGACAGATGACCAAACTTAAAAAAACCTCAGAAAACCCAGTACTGCATCTAGAATGTGTTATTCAGATATTCAGATACAAAATCATTGCATTTTAGCAGTAAAGAAGAGTTGCCATGTACTAGGAATACTAAGCAACACTTTTTAAAACCACTGCATGCAACACCAAAGGGAATAACTGTTTAAAAAACAATAATTAATGACATTACAAGCAGAAGTTTTTCCATTCTTGCCCTCTAAGAACCTTCTATAGTGATTTGAGAGAAAGCTATTCCATTGCATCACAGCCCTAGCAGTAGGTGGTAGAGGGAGAAAACATTTCGTTCAAAGTTAATAAACTCCTTGTACTGTCGCTGGCTGGCTTGGATGGAGATCCTTCCTCCTCTCCATCCTTCCCTCTCCCTCCCACCAAGATCCATCCTTCTCTTTCCCTCGCACCAACACCTCTCCCCCAGAGAGGCCCAAGCGTGCCCACGGGGAACACCACGAAGCTGTGAAGGAAACAGGAAAGGTCTGCCTGCAGGCTGGATGCCTCAGGAACTGTACTGTCCTGTCCAGGCTCTTGTTCTGTTTTTGAAAGGGGAAGGTGGGGCTG
Source organism: Balaeniceps rex (assembly GCA_013401315.1). NCBI lineage: Eukaryota > Metazoa > Chordata > Aves > Pelecaniformes > Balaenicipitidae > Balaeniceps > Balaeniceps rex. The sequence continues at coordinate 86,484 of VYZW01037457.1, read as the reverse complement.
GGTTTCACTGATGCCAGCCCTCATTCCTCAGGAGAGGACAGCATTTCCCCCATAATGCCAGAACTTAGAAGTTCTCCTCGTCAAGCCAGTTCCTGAAGACACTGACTTTAAAATATTGAAAAATCATAGACAAAACTGAAGTACATAGAACAAAGACACTGGTGGGGACAATCTATGCTAAGATAAAGCTAGTTGAAAGCAACTCAGAGGATGTTGCTTCATACTAATTTCAGCTCTCACTATAAATTTTCTACAACTAAGAGCTTATCTTGAATTTCTTCTGAAGAGGCTGGGAGTTTAGAAGAATTCCTGGTCCGTGCACAAAAATATAAGAGGAACCAAGGACTCAACCAATTACTTCTGTCATATTCAGCAATGTGTAATGGGTCAGATACGTTATTTTTAGGACAGGAACAATTATGAAGAAAACTTGAGGGTAAACTCACCCTTGGCATTAAACCCAACCAGCTCAAATGATGGGTTTTTCCTTCATATTTTGTCCTCTATCTTTCTTATCTACGTTTACTGCCTCCAGAAATTCATGTTTATAACCATTGAACTATTCCTTCCTTCAGGAACTTCAGACAAGCTCATTTGAAACAGGTTAGAATGCAGCTGCTCACTTCATCAGTTAAGAGATCACATTACTCCAATGCTCCTCTTTGCACGGACATCCTGCCAGGAAGTGTACTGATTTAAATATTGTATTACTGATCTATGGTGCTAGGCTCTCCACAGGCTGAATCCTTCTTATCTTGCATAGCTTCTAAACCTGTGCTTCACTTTATTTTTTTAAGTAGTATTAGTATTAGAGGAATTGAGAGAAGTTTCTCATTTTTTAAAACCAGGAAAAGGAGTTTGTGAGGAGAGTCACTGAAGATTTCATTAGCTGAGATATCAGGTTTTATCTATTATATCCAAGATATGAACTAGAGTTCCAGAAGAGTAGCGGGGGGGCAGGGGGGGGAGTATTGGTGAAGCCAGCACTGGTATTTTTCTTTGAGATACATTGACTAACACTTATATCCATGATAAATACCAATGCTTCCCCAAAACCACATACACATATAATAAATGCAATTACTAAGGCAATCACCCAACTAGAATAAAATAGTGAAGGAAACCAAGCTCTAAGTTTGGTTTGGTTTTTTTTTTAAGGCTAAATGTTAGCCAGGTAATACAGTGAAGCAAGACACTATCAACTTCATACTGCCCTGTATTTATCAGTAGCAAAGATCTGATTTCACAACTGTGTCAGCATTCATCATGTTAACACAGGAAAAGTAAAATAAAGAGGAGGAAGAAAAGCTACAAGAAATGTAAGCTAAGTCATCCTACAGTAGCTCTGGTAATGCAGCAATGCCATTTTTAGGAGAATATGAATTCACAGAACTCTGATTGAATACTAACAGGTAACTGGACAAAGGCTTTTTGGAATATTGTTATGATTAAAACTCCTAACTTTTCTTGCAATTTCAGCTTCAGAAACTTGTGGTTTTAGAGCCAACCACAGACAAATGTCTGCCTGGTGAGCACATGTGAATTGTCCCAAGCAGAGTGAGATGTCCTACTCAGAAGTGTCTGGGTAGTCATCAGTACTGGCAGCACATGCAACACTGGGGAAAAAAGGGGGAGTGGGAGGAGGGAAAAAACCCACAAAATAAAATAAAAACAGATTTCTGCTTGCCATCCATGAGGTTGATTTTCTTTCTCCCAACCTGGTTTTGGAGAATGCTACAGTCAGGAGGTGGGAGGAATAATTAAAAGAAAACTCCTTGGATACAAGGAGAACAGCTTTTTGGAAAGGACTGAAAGTTAGTTCGCCTATGAATCTAAAAAATGTCTCTTTGCAAGAGTGAACCAGGTTGAAAAGATACGTGTTCTCCTTCTCAGTGTTCCTCAGCTTTTCAGCATGACATAAAGAGCCCCAAATGGGCAAGTTTGCATATGAACATTTTGTCCAGCAAGCAAGAATAGCCTACATTTAACTTTATTCTTCTGTGCAGAAGGCAGCTGGTACACTCCCATTTGGCAGAGTTTCATTCAGGAGAAAACAGCAGACTTCTGCCCTTGGGAAACTAAAAACTGAATCAGAAGGGAAGCAGTGGCTTGAGCAAATGTCTTCATTTGTGACCATCCCTCAGCCTGTTGGAAAGGAGGACAGTCAACACAAGAATGGGGAAAGTTCAGCATTTAAATACAATAGCTCATTTCATTGCTTCCTCACTGGAGAATCGATACTACAAAAGACTATTTTGCAATGAGTAGTCTCCATTATATTTTTGTTGTTTGCATTACAACAGAACATAGAAATCTCATCCAAGACCAGTGCCTGACTAAGCAACACAACTTCAAACGTTTGTAGACTAACTTGGTGAGCAACATATGGTGGGACCAGAACTAAGCACAGGGGAAGTGAGTTACTGGAGGTCAGAAATTCACTGAGAATGGACCGTTTCCGTCTTTCAATGCTCTTCTTTTCACTGATCAATCCAGATTTGTTACCCTTAGGCAAGCTTTTCTTTAAAAACATTATACTTGTGTATATGAAAATAGTTCTGTATGAAAATTTCCAATGTGGTTTCCCTGATAGAACAGAGATGGAGTTAGGAGCTTTATTGCTTTGCAGATTCAAATAATGCACTACTTCCAGAGCACACGGCTCACTTTCTAGCTCACAATAAGGGAGAAGACCATTAGTCTTCAATATACGTGCATTACTGTACTTGCACCATTCCCAGAAGAGGGCATTTGGATGAGATCTGTTCTAGAAGAAAACTGAGGCCTGTACATTAAAGCATCATAAAATTGCTCAAAAGAATTTCTGCTTGCTTCTCTTAATGGTCAGAAAAATGCAATTACTTCTAAAAATCAATAGGTAGCATGTAATCTTGTATATGAGAAACACTAGATTAATCAACAGAAGTAAATTTAAATTTTCCAGATTTTCTGGTAGATTCAGATACTTGTATTCTTTCAGGCTCTCTATTCAAGATGCTATCCTCAGTTACTACATTATGACTCTTAAGTAGTCATGTTCCTGTTAGAAAAATCTAAAATGTTATTGATGGTCTAGTGTTTAAATTATGAATTTTTGTAAGCCAATATCCTATTTATAGAGCTGAAACACAGATTGTTCAAATAAGAATTGCTCTTATCGCAATATCCTACAGGCTAGTCTTTCTATTAGGTAGTATGCAAACTCCCATACACACAAAATTTCAGCTATGTATCCCACTATTTTCCAATATGCCACTTGCAAGAACCATTGCAGCTGTATTTTCATAAAGTTGTCCTAAAAATGGCATAGATGTATTGCTTCAACAGTTTTTAATTTACATTTATCTCTGCTTAAATTTGCCTGACAAAGCATCAGTCCTCCTGACTAAAACTTACAGCAGTTCTGGGGACAGAGTGTAGAAGACCTATGCTAATGAGCAAATAAAACAAGTATTAAGCCCATTCAGCCTGTTAGCCGCAACCAGGTCTATGCCATGCAAACATGTATCTAAGTGCCTTACCAGAATTATTAGTTTCACAAAAAAGCATTTTTCTCCTCAGTGACACTCAATCTAGGGAATCTTCTCATCCTTTTTTGCCTTTTCTTTGGTTAATAAGCAACATGCAATTACACATCTGACAGTTCTTCACAACTGCATTTTTTAATCCACTGACCAAATCTCAAACAAGTTGGACAGCAAGGCAGTTTTGAAACTCCTATTGCATTACACTAAGTGCGTTTTCTCCTAGGGTATACAGGAAGGCATGAAAAGTATTTCAGGGAAGGGGAAGGGGGCGGGGGGGCAAGTCAAGGATATCACAGTTTGGTACCAGGAGGCATGAGTAGTAAAGAGGACGTTTAGGGTTACTGTGGTGGACTGGCACACCAAACACATCCATAGAAAATCAGAGTTCATGAGTTCTAACGTTCACATGTAATACAAGACACCTTGAAACAACAGCGGGTCACCTCAAAGCTTTTAATGCATTCTCTTGCTCAGGGTGTAAGCTGGCCCAACAGTTAAAAAACTTATTTGCACTATGCGTAGATGGAAGCCAGGCAGTAACGAGTCACTGCTGCATACCACGCATGGTATTACCCTTGGGTTGAGCCTGTAATATTTTGTATCCCCTTTTGTTCACAAGCTTCCTGGGAGAGTTACAAGATGTTTTCTTCTTTCCCTAAGAGCACCAGGCTTCTGCTTGGCTTACTTTTGCAGTTACTTTTTGTGGATTAACTAATGGTCCATCAGAATCCCCGTTTAATTACTTTTGTTTCAAATGTTTAACTCAGCTGTGGGCTTTGCTCTGAAAGGAAGCCTGTTCACTCAAGATCTCATATGAGAAAATTCAGGTGTGCAACTGAAATGCAATTCAAACCTGTGAGGGCTGAGAAGCACAGCAACTGCATGCTCTGATGTCTGTCTGTATATGTGCATTTGCAAGCCTATTAGCAAAGATGACATTCGCAGTTCAAAACCTTCAGAGTTATATGGATTCTTGGCTATCCTAGTATATGCATCAGTTGATGTCTTGATGCAAGTTCTTCAGTTTGGAACTATTCTGACCCTTATTTTCAAGCTGTTTTGTAAGATAACAAAAGGAATTTTCATCTATTTCACTACATGTCTATTGATATTTCCAAATTGACAGTACTGTTTATGACTGTCATAGCTGTCAGATGGACCAAAATAAATCACAGCAGCTGATGCTCAACAACTGTCAAAAGTATAGAACTTACGAGGTGCTATAAAGTCAGGAATACAAATAAAATTGTAATTAGATATGCATTATCAACATAAACATTGCTAAACACCTAAACATTTCAATATCACTTTCTAGATATACTGGAAAATGTATAGCACACAGAATGAATGGACAAACTACAGTTTACTTGCTGTTATTGGCAGTGTGCGTCACTTAACTAAAAGATGATTTTTCAGTGAAATGCTGCAGGATGACCTGTACTACAGGAAATCTCACATCAAAATACTGGAAACTTACTCCATCCCTCCAACTTCACACTGATGGCAACACATGGCTGTCCCACATCTATGCTCTTGTGGCTTTGATTCATGCTCTGCTCAGTGATTCTCCCTCCGTCATTGCCCAAAGAATGTAAATATTTGTTCTGTCTGTATTCTGGTTTACAGACTTGGCCATTATTGAATATGAAGGCTGTAATTCAATCATAGAAGGATCTGTTGCCATGCATAAACTGGGATTTTATGTTTTATGACTTAGGCTTTGCAGAGCAGCCGTCTTCCTACTCACCTCCCCCTCTCCTTGACCATGACTGAATTACAGTTCTGTCTCTAATTGAAGCCTGTATTATTCTATTTCTCTTCTGCTGAGAGGAAGACCAGAGCTATCATTCTGAATACACACCAAGCCACAGGAGCCTGGATGAGGTACTCTAATGACAGGTCCTCCTACACAGCACATTTGCAGTCTTTCTGCTAATTAATTTGATTTCCTTTGTCTAGACTAACATAATACAGCAAGTTATGCTCATTTAAAGGAGGATCGTTAGCCTTTCAGTTTGCTCCAAATGAGGAAGAAAGAAGAGTCAATAGACTGGAATCTGGGGGAGACTGACTTTGTCCTTGACTACACCATTGCTTATGTTTTCACTTGACCAAGACTTTGTCTCCAGGAGAACCCGAGACAGCACTATCATCAGAGGAGAGACTATAATCAAAATCAGATATGGTCGGTATGTGCATGGCAAGGCAGTGGCAGTTACACAGAAGGGTTCTGTCTACGACGCACTGCAGTCAGCGGCTTTCTTCCTGGCAATCACTTGGCATTTACTGTTCACAGCTCCTGACATCTTCAGAGGGCTGAACAAACATGTAATTAAAAACACACACAAGCTGGTTTCTTCAGACTCCCTTCACAGAACGAAAGGAGATTCAGTAGTGTGCCACTGGACTAGTAAATCAGAGGCAAAGCTAGTAACAGGAGTTAAAGAAGTAACTCCTCAGTATTTGGAAGGCAAGATCTTCATTTGGCAGTTTTGACAATCATTGAGACTGTGGAGCTGAACAGAGTATCAGAGCTGAGCTGTCAGTCAAATACAGGACTTGGGAAATGGAGTGATGCGTGATAAACAGATGAACTGACTTGGATGTGAAAGTTCAGCCTTCTGAGTCAGGTGGACAGATCCAGTTTTAATACCCAGAAAGAAAAGTGACAAGGAATCACACACTATATAGGTGCACTATGGAGTGGAATGAGCCCTCATGTTTCTTAATAACAGCAGGGAAGATCTTCCCCTATGACAGAAAAAGAAGAAGAAGGGATGAAGCCTACAGAGGCAATCACCAACCTCTTCTGCTCACAAACCCACAGAAAAGTGCCAGAGCTCCCCTTCTGTAGGCAATTTCAGGATCATTTCTAGCCTTGTAACCTCAGTTGCATTTATCATTCTGCAGCGTCAAAGAGGGGAAGGATTCCAACTTTGGGTCTTACTGGCTCAGGGATTTTTTTTGGCTGATAGAAACTGGGGACCCTCTTTACACAAATACAAGCAGAAGATAAACAGCACCTAGAGGCTCTTTATTAACTTAATGTGACCTTGTTTTTTTACAGTGTTTGGCCATAAGCCATTCATGCTGTGTCACCACAGTTAAGGTTTGAATATTTTTCCATTACTTACGCTTTCAAGCTCAGTAGAAGTAGACAATAAATAAAAGGAAATCTAAAGATTCTTCTCTTTGGTTCTTTCAGAAAGCTATTCTCAGAAAGGTCAGGGAGGTATCTCGGAAAGAGTTAGCCAACATCTAGCTATAAATTTCAGTGTGAGATGGCAAGCTCCATTTCTCTTCCAGGTCTATTCAAGGCATCTTCCCCAGCTCTAACTTACGCAGCACTTCCTTGAATCTAGAGGAGAGAGATGACACTTCTGGTAATTTTTGATGACCTCATGTTACTACATAGAAGGACAAAGATACCAAGACTCCATTTCATGTCAGTGCTTGATTAGACTGAGGGTAATGAATTGTCCAAGTGAAGTGGCCAAGACAGCTTCCCTTCTGACATGACTACAATGTTAGACACTAGCTAACATTTCCAATGTGACCAGTAAATGCAAGACTGACTGTGAAGAGGAGGAACGAGTGACCAGAAAGCTTGCTTATTCAGGGTTTGGTTGTTTTTTTTTTTCTCGTATTACAAAGTAGTCACAGAACATGTGGTGCATTACAGTTTATACCATTTTACTAATCCTACCGCTTAGTTCTGTTTCAAGCATTTACATATATCTTGCTGAAGCAGCAAGGGAGATCAATCAGCTGAAAGGTTTGGCAAACTGCTTGTGATGATTCTCCTAGCATCAACATAGCTTTGTATTGGTGCTAGGAGAACCATTACAAGCAGTTTAAACTTGTATATACCACCCTATAAAGCATCAGTTGGCTCAGCAACCGAATGCCATCTGCACCACTTGCTAAGGCCCATTGTAGTTGATTAGACCAAATAAGATCATTCCAAGGAAAATGCTCTGATCCATAAGTTTTCTCTGGTTCCTAGTGAGTGATCATACACACAACTCACATACTCATTTATGTGATTTAGACCACAGGTATGAATAACATTATGCACCCATGAACATGGCTCTTTCTAGACTTTTTCCTATGTCTTGGCTAAACAGTAGACTTTTTAAAGGTTATGTGTAATATGGGATTGAGAGGACTGGAATCTCAAATAAGGCTAGATAGAAAATATTTTCTGACACTATGAGAACTAGACATATTGAAAGCCTCTCTCCAAATTGGAGGAAAAATTAAGTCCTGACCATCGGTCTATGTTTTCACTTCAGATCAGCTGAACTATTAGATTCTGAATTCTTCCTTATTTTCCTTTTGAAAAAGAAGGTGAACAAAAATTGGCTTTAAGATACTTTCAACGTAAAATTATTAAACCCTCAAAAGCCAAGAAGCCATTTCGCAGAGTTAACGTGAAACACCTTTTTGTCTCAGTAATGGGAAAACCCTAAAAAATACACATAAATTGAACCAGGCCCTTCAGGTGCTTTCAGTCTAAAGACGCTGATATCTCTTCCTGCAAAAAAGCAACTTGGAAAAGAGTTTTGATCAACACTTCTCCTGAAAACTTTCATTCCCACTGTGTGGAGAGACAAAAAAAAAGTTTCAACTCTGAACCCTTGGGGCCAGCTACCACAATTCATGTAGCATGATGGCCCTCAGTGGGTCAAGAATAACCACAGCCCCATAGGATTTTTTATGCTTGTATTTTGAAAGGAGGCTCAGTAAAGAATTTGGCTTAGCAAAACAAGACTACGCTTCCTCTCTTCCCTTACTTAGTTTCAGAACAGCTTTTGCTTTGAGTGATTATTTCAGCTTCCGTAATTTTTCTCCAGCACAAAATTGTAGAGAAGCTCCATGCAGATCAGACCAGTGATTTGGGCAGTAGAAGATCATGGATAATGTCAGAGCAGCAAAGAGAAACGGAATAGCAATTAGGAAAAACACTAACAAAAATGCACCTAGAAAAGATAAAGCTAAAAGTAGCTCACCTGCTGAAAATCTGCTAACTTGGCAAAAAACATTTTTCTTAGAGGATCCTAAGAAGCTCCTAATTAGCACAAAGACTGTGGAATTCTAATTGCCACTTGGCAAAACTCTGCTCATTAAAAACACAGGGCACATTTGTGGGTTTTTTTCCCTTTCTTCCCGCCCCCAAAATCAAACTCTTGTTTTACAATATGAATGACATAAAAGGCTACATCAGAGCAAGTGCACAATTTCATATCTACATATTTGTTATAAGGCTGAAAGGGAGGACTCTTAAGCTTATCTAAAAAGAAGAAAAGGAGTGAGAGTTAAATCATTAAACTGTATGGTTTAAGTAGAATACGCAATGGCACTGCAGACTTGAACAGGAAAGGAAGCAAGAGAGGCACATTTGAATCAATAGAAACAGACCTAAGGCGGCAAGCTACAGAAGACATAAAGAGCTCGTCTTAGATACCATGGTTTTAAAAAGGTCCTCTCTGTGACTATTCTCCACCCCCCCTCAAAAAAAATATTATTTGTTTAAAGCTGCTTGCCAAATCCATGGCAAAGCATCCAACAGAAACCAGAGATGAGATTTAGAGACACTTTAGAAACAGGTGACAGGGACATACATGTCACTTGAATCAATGTGAGCAATCCAGAAAACTCCTGTTCCCACACCTACAAAGCCTCCAGTTTCATTTTGGACCGCGACATTGCTTACCTGTCTATACACCGGTGCCTCTGTAGGGCGCCCAGACATACGACTGGGTAGGTGGTAATGCTGTCTGCTGCCATTCACACAGAAGGTAGACAAAGCTTGGGAGTCACTCAGCAGCTCCCTGACTGTCCTCCTTTGTCACGCGTGTTTCACGTACACCCAACCAACACCACTGAGTGGAAGATGAACAGCATTAACTACTACCAGTCATCCAAAAATGTAGCCAATGGTGTGTGCTACTTATCTTTCTTGTAACCAGCTTTGCAAAAGACATCTTCCCCATTTATGAGCATAGGCTCAGAGTTTCAGTACCCACGTGAACTGGAGATAATTGGACTCACATTCCCCCCACACTGCAAAAAAAACCCTCTAAAAACTGCAGAAAAGGCTAGTGGGAAAGCAGAAAGCACAAAGAGGCATTACCCATACTTTCTGTTAAAGCTGGGTTATTAGGTAGCAAATAAAAATAAAATTCCTGGACCTAAAGGGAATTATAATACCATACCAAACATTATTTTTCTGTGATTAGGCTTTGTGATGTAGAGGGTGAGGTCCTGATTTAAGCTCCCTGAATTTTATCATCCTCCCCAACACATTAAGAAGGTCATTTGTTCTAGGTTTTTGAATCCAAATGAAAATAATCACAGACCAAAAGAATTAAAACCTATGCCTTTTTCTCTCAAATTTATGTCCTGATAAGAATACTGCAGGATGTGGATTCAAATATATATTCCAGTCATACATACTCACTGTAGAATACTGCAACTCCACTTTCAGGTAAAGTAATGGCACAGAGAAAACCCTGTATCTGACCTTGAGAAATAACCACAACAGCAATGAATGTCAGCTGGATATATTTCTAATTGCAACCCATGCCCCTCTGAGATAAAGCTTAAATCACCTCATGCTGTCACCCAGTCCAGGGTGCAGTTTGATTCATTTAAACTGTGATCCACAGTCCCCCTCCTCCTGGCCCCCACTGGCACCACCTTTCCCCCACCCAGCACACAAGCATGTGTGCACACACCGACACACACACACACTCTCTCCTCGGTCACTCTGTGCCAGTACTAACAACCGTGCAGCCACGCAGTCAGCAAGACGAGTTTGCTGATCCAGCCGAAATGGTATTTTTTTGTTTTGCCGGCCAGCTTTCCAGCTGCCTGCAGGATCAGTAGTGCTGCCGGGGCCCCCGTGCCAGTGCTGGGCTGCTCTGCCCTGCCAGTACCAGCTACAGGCAGGCTGCCTTCAACCAGCTGCGAAGCCACACCCTGATACTCCTTCCAAACTGGGGCCTGGGAACACTGTCACCCAACTTACCTGTTTCAGGGTGGAGGAGGCTAATGTAACTGGAAGGGTGTGGCTGATAAAGGTGGTGTTGACTGATAGAACTGCATGCTTTTGCTTCCTATATGAGATGCACGGTCCTTATATCTAAATGGCTTGGTGTTAGGACTACAGTCTGTACCACAGCGGTGAGAGGAAATAAAATTATTATTATTATTATTATTATTATTATTAATAATAATAATAATAATAATAATTAGAATGTGATGAGTAGTACCATTTCAGATGCCCAAGGGCATCCAAGATGTTTTTATAGGCTGGAACATCAGAGACAGACCCTATGGGAGATGCATACTCCTCAACAGTGGCCACTGGAAGCCAGGTGAGAGATGTGGGGTATTCGAACAGACACCAGGCACATCTGCTGGGGCAACCAACTCTCCACCAGAAACTCATTCTGCTCTAAAGACACAAGGATTCATTTTTTTTGCAAGTGTCTTAAACATTACAGCTCTTACTTATGACTAGATTCCCAAGAGAGGTATGCACCATTTATCTCAAGTCCTCAATGGATATGGGGTACTTAAAAAGAGGATCTTTATCTTATCTTGAAAATGTGCTCTGCGACTGTAGTGCAAAACTAAATATTAAACATGGAAAAAGAAGCATGAAAACATACTCTAACTGCTGCATCCTACTGTCTGACTTTTGAGTGTCTTGCTTTGTAAGTGCAAAGGTTTTTTCCGCCAAGGCTTTGGGGTTTTAAGTGATTAAACACAACCAATGGCTAGACTGCATGCAATAATCTACATGATATATGAAGCACCGATGCGTTCTGCTTCACTCTTTCTCCATTGGTCATACGCCCCCCTCAACCTCCCTGCCCTAACACCTACCCTTGCTGCATTCTCCACACCTGATCCAGAATCTAGCACTGAAGAGTGTGGCAAGGTGGCTCTTCTTCCTTTGTGTGAAGATGCTATGTAACCACGCAATTAGTGCATTGCAAAATTAAGCAAACGTGAATTTAAGGACAAACAAACAAACAAGTAATGTGGTTTGGTGAAAGAAGTTCGAGGAAATGCTTTTCTGTTCTCTTTCCAGGTAACAGATGAGCCAAAAATGCTCATGAGACAGAACCAATCTGCTGGTTAATAACCTGAAAAAAAAAATCAGTCAGAAGTTATAACACAATTTGAATGCAAGTATTTGTCCAACCTCCCTTTCAGAACAGAGCACTGGAACTGTAACAAAAGTTGGTCACTATTGAATTCAGATGGATTTTTGCCCTCATTAGGCAAAAGCATAAGTTGTGCTTGCACATGACATGGTAAGAAATGGAGTGATGATGCTAGTACATGAACAAGAAAAACAGAATACAAGTTTTCAGGAGCATTCATTCAGCAGAAGGCTGAAATAGCATCTGACCAGCCAGGGTCTAGGGTGAAGCCTTCAATGCCAAAGAGCACCAGCTTGTATCTCTGCCACCGGGTCAAAGGGTACAAACAGCACAGTGACTAGCCATCCAAAGGGCACAGGCTTATGCACAGAACCTGTGCATTAAGCTTCTCCCTTGTTACTGAACGAAGGCATCTTCATTCTCCAAAAGCCAGGATGATTTTGAGTACCACGTGGGCTGATGTTTTCCAGTTAACTACAGCTGCATGCATGCATAAATATAATATACTTAATGGTCAACAGACAGGACTAAGCTCTCATACAGGTATGAGCTCACACCATTTTAGTAATTAGGACTCTGATTAAGAGAGGACAGCTTTAAACTAACACTGTAGAAGTTAAGCAAACACTCAGTTGGCTTCCTGTATTCAGGTCCAAAAGCCTGTTGAAGTTACCAGACCTTAGAAGAAAAGCGTGATAACATACCCTACACACCAGCAAGTCAAAAGTATCAGGATACACACCCTACCCACTTGTAATTAAAATTAAGAGATGGAAATTTTATCAAGGTTGGATAAGTTTGCAGTTTGGATCAGATGGCATTTAAACAGGGAAAGCTGTCTGCCATCTCAAATGTATAGCTCTTATTTTTAATCAACTGCCTCAAGTAATATTTATTACTCTTAAAGGAAGCCTTAGGCTCTGTACTTCACTGACAGCTTTTTGTTAAGTCAGCTTCCATACACCCCTTCCCCCCAAAATTTTATATTGTGTCTACGTGCATTGATGTCTCTCACAATGGTCATCACAGTAACCCAGCTGTCCCAACATGTCCCACAGTAGGACAAGAGATTCATCAGCACCTGGAAATTTAAAAAAATCCAAAAGCAGAAGCTAACCCAACTTATATGCAAATCTCAACGCACACTCCCACACACACATCAGATCTATGCCCACCACACTTTGTTGATGGTATGCTGAGGACATTAAGCACAAATCAAGGTTCTATTTTTGGATTTGAAAACATGGCTGCATGTTTTCATTAGCTTATGAGCCAGTTCTGGGCACCATGCTTCAGGAAAGCCATGAAGATTTCTAGAGGGGACGCAAAGAAGAAAAACAAGAACATTTATATACACAGAAACTGTAACTCAATGTAGCACGATTGCAGAAATCAGGGATCTTTAATACAAAGAAGCAAAGACTAGAGGAGTGATGTTAATAGCTTTCAAATGCATAAAAGGCTATTGCAAAGAGTGAAACAATATGTCTTTACTCCTCATGGATGCAAATGCAATAATGTCAGCAAATAACATTTCAGACAATATTCCTATTAGCAAGCGCCATGATACAGATAGTGAGGCATTGGAATTGATTTGCCTAAGTTTGTAGAGTCATCGTCAGAATTATTAAGGAGAAAGTGAAGCAAAAGGAAAAAAAAATCACATCTGCCACGGATTACGTTACATAAAATGGTTCCTAACAAGCAGGAGATTAGCCAGATGACTTCTAAGACATCATTAAGTCCCTTTAATTGCCTTTTAAGTAAATAGACACATATACATATATAATATAGATCAATCACTGTCCTCCAAAGAACCATCTTTTTAAAAGCTTTTTGCCTAGTTTTCTGTCATCTCTTGTCTCTTCTAGTCTTTCTAGGCTTTTAGGTTTTGTGCTAGCTATCACAGAAAGAAATCATCATTCTTTTTGCAGTACAGCTTAAGGGACTTCTATAGAGTCACTAAACTGCTACTCAAAGCCGGCCTTATGTTTAACACACTGCAATCTGCTAATTGTGAACCTACCAGGTTTCTAATGCAGAAACTATCAGATGCTTTCAGAATTAAAGACTCAGTTTGATTTCTTTTGTTGTAGGCAGAATATGTAACATTTGTTTAATGCTCCTCTGTTGGCAAAAGAAGCCAAGACAAGATTCTGAAGAATGTCTTGGATTTTCCAAAATTTAAGTTATTTAGAGGAAACATTGACTAGTTTATTTGTTGAAGAAGATGAATGTCATTTATAAATCATTAGAAAGTAAGTTAGGTTCCTAAAACTTATTTAAATGCCCATAACACACACACGATTTTCCACATAAGGCTAATTTGGGCACAGTTTTAAACCATCTTTGAGGACTGATTTCAAGGCAGAGAAGTCAAAACTGCTTAATTAGCCAGTATGGGCATGTGATACCATGCCAATATCGTGCCATATCCTGCTTTATTCTCCTGGTCCCTTTGGAGCCAGAATGACAGACGCATTGAACTAGAAAGTGGGCGACAGTGCTGCTGCACCAGCTGATGGAGCAACCAAAGTCCACAACCAGCAACTGAACAGGGCAGCTGCGTGGCTTCTCATCCAGAAGCCTCAGGACGGCAGAACAGGCCCAAAAACAAACACATGCTCAAAGATCTGAGGCAAACTGCAGAGGTTTGCACAGACCAAAACATCTGTATTGTCCTTGTGACAGCAAACACCCAAATTCTTCTCTAGTCGTAATACCTGTAATTAACAGGTGTGGAATAGTTTGTCAACAGCTGTCATCGTAAAGCTATGGTATTTGTCCTACAAGCACAGCAATACCCTGTGAAGATGTATCCACTGTCCAACCCTCCCTTTCCCACAAAGCACAACAAATAAATAAATGAAATTGCCTTCAAACAGAAACTGAACACACACTGCAATAAAATTCCAGCTTCCCATCTGCCTTCTTTATCGTCCCAAAATTGAGATAAGTTTTGAAATTTTATTTACTTACTGTTGCTAATTCCCTAAAATTAACCTACAGAGTAAAGGCATCTCCTCAACAGTTTCCCCGTGAGGAACTGCTCCCCTACCTAGATATAGTCTAATATTTCTGACTACATTAAAGAGGTGGGGTGATATTGCAGAGTGTGGTTTTCTAAAAGCCAGGAAAGAGTCATTCACCTAAAAGCAACTTACAACACCAGTATTGGTTATTTGTTTACTGTTATTTACTCTTATTATGATTTATTTACTATTATTTAGTAACTATTATACAATTCCTCTTAGTACTGCTATTCCTGAGAGAAGCCAGTTGCTCTGGTATGTTTTTTAAACCAACGCTACATTTATACTCTCTTGTAACCCAGTGCAAAGCAATGATCAAGTGGATATACATATGTTCAGTTTCTAATAAAAAGTACCTCACTCATTGCCTAGGAATTACTGTAGGATTGAAACAAAAGGAAAGTTTAATACAAGACAGAATGCTGAAACAGATTAGTACACCAGAGGATGAGAAGAAGCTGCAAGGCTTCATGCACTAGGCAATACTGCAATGTTTTCTACCAACAAGAAGCCCCTTGTCACTGTGTCCAGTAAACTCAGGGAAAATAAAATATGGAGGGAGGATTCTCTGCAAATACGTATTTAAAAAATATTTCAGAGGATTTATCTGACAAATACTGACTTCATTAAAGTGAATAGAAAAAAAAAATATTTTAATTCAATGGAGCCAATAATTTTACCCTGTGGGAATATCAATACAGAATCCTTGACGTTTAAAATATACAGTCTTTTAGACCAGGCAAGGATCTGTCTTCAGGTAGACTCACTGATATTTCACACAGTTCAGGTGGACAAAAATAGTACCGCCATTAAAAATACGTGATCAGTTTGAAATAATCAGCAAATGCATACAGATAAATTATTGTGACAGCTGACAGACCAAAAAAAACCCAACCACACCAAAAATGTTTACCAGGAAGTCATTTAAAACAACAGATTAACAACATTTATGTTCTTGGAATATCTTGTAATTCCAATACAAATTATTTTTCATTTCTATTTAGTACCATGCTTCTTCTTTAGTTATTTTGCATATTTTAAACTGCATTTTACTTTTAATTAATTAAACTTTATCTGGCTATAAAGGGGAAAAAAGGATGAGGGAAGAGAAAACTCCACAAATGTCTGTTTTCTGCCTAGTGTAACACACCAAATAAATCTAGCCTAGTTAGTCCTAATCTAGGCTACACAAACCCTTGGCTTTACAAGAGCACCAGTATCTGAACAGGTTCTATAAACTGTGGCTAAAAAGGTATCCTCCAAAAGAGTCTGTAAGGCTGAACAATTTCTCTCTTTTTAAAGATGTCCAGGCCAGCAAAATTCTCTAAGCCAATGGTAACGCCAGCTTTTCTGCTTTCTGCTCTTTCTTGCTTTTGCGATTTAGCAGAGCTGCCCAGCAGGCTCACATGGGACATCCAAGAATGGTTCAGTCACCCACTACATGCCTTTCTAAGAAGTTTGAGCCTACAATAATCAAATATCAACACGCCACAGTCAATTAGCTCCTACCGTTCTCTTTTTTCACAACCTTCGGTATCAGGATCTAGTAAGAACTTAATGGAAGTTCATTGTGGGTAAAATATTGAGGTAAGGGAAGAGGGAGAAAGGGCTGTAATACAACTTTTTGTGGAGGGAAAATGTAAAGAAATGAGGACTTTTTCATTGCATGCCTGCCATATATTCTAAAGCAAGAAATATGGAAGTGTAATTGGAATCACCCTGTACCCCATTGATTTACACTCCTGGCTTGAACCAAATTAAGAACTGATTAAGGTTTCCTTCAGAGATACCAGACCATCTGAAGTCATTAGGTTCAGTTTCGGCAATGGTGACAAATAATTGTTTTTCTGAAGCTAATGGTAACTTTCCCACAACGTGTGCATTAATGGTAGGCTTCTTAACACAAGTGTCTTGTTTGGTACAGTTTCCTGGCTGGAAGGACCTAGTTACTGCCAGTTGGCTGTACCAGGCAAACCATTTAAGCAAAGAAGGGCTGATCCTAATCTCTCCTCATGCAATGCTAATACAATATCAATGAAGAATTCAGTATCTGTGTTGCTTTGCGTGCATAGCTCTCAACTGAACGTTGGACTTGCAAAATTGGTTGTTATACAGGACTTTCTCATCCTGAAGTAAAATCATGTTCAGTGATCCTCAAAAGCATCTGGGAAATCCCAATGGCCTCTGAAAGGCTCACCGGCTCTGAACTGTGACATTCTGGCTACTGGCACCAGGGGCCATTCCCTGTGTAAGGGTTTGACAGTAGAGGGGAGGGGGTAAAATATGTCTAGCTGTACTTTGGATCTAATTGCATCTTCTTATAGCTCCGATGATTTTATCACCTTCAGTTCCAGAGTGTAATTTAACCTATGCATTCAGCCCTCATAGTAATCCTCCCCAGCCGTCAGTTGCACCAGAGGGAAAATCTCAGCAGATACATCCAAAGATGGGAGCATTAAGAAGCATTTTGCAGCATTTCTTAATCTTTCTTCCACCTCTTTTCCCCAGCACTTCTGTGGGAACCTCCACTCATGAGAGGCAGGGTTTTGGAAACACTCATTTCGTCAGTATTATCTGAAGATTAATAACTCAGCACACTCTTATGTACACCATAAGCCTAATCCCCAAACTCTCCCTATTGACAGCACAAAGAATGCAGGTGTCTGCCTCACCTAAGGGAACTCCTGGTGCCGGTCATCTAATTTTTATGTTCTTCAATAGCCCTTATGGTGATGCCTCTGCTGAATTACTTAGGTTGCTCAGTTTCATATTTAAAAGCAGCTGCTTTGGAAAATCAGGACTTGCGTTTCCATAATACTTTGCAGCTCAGTTCACAGAGCACTGCAATTTGTGTGGAAGCCACCTAGGCTAGTTTACCTTAGCTATTACTCTCCTGCTTCTCCGCAAGACTTATCAAGTCCAGACTCTGTCAGCTTAATCTATCTTCACAGCTTCACATACTGAGTGAGGACCCTGCAAAATTCTTAGTCTTTGTAATATTAAGCAGAGGAAAGTCTAAGCACTCTAAGATACAGGTTTAAGGTGAGTTGCCCAACATGAAACAAAAAGATTGTGGCTCCATGTTCCCAAACCAGCACTCTAGACATTGTCATTCGTAGAATTCATTTGACCTTCATAATAGGCCAGTCTTCTGCATAGTGAAAATAGATGGAAGGAAAGAAGGCAAAGGCTACTTTTACCCTCCACATATCTAAGTGCCAGAGGGGCCAGATAAATTTAGATTCTTCTTAAGTTACTCAGAGAGTGTGCTGAAATATCTAGAATAAAAGCAAAATTATCCTTTCATTAACTTATGCATGTGTCAAGGTTTTATTGCAAGCCATATATATATATGCAAGGTTGGGCTAACAGGCATATTTTAAGTAAAGGGTAAACTGATACGAGAAGGTGACCCAGACAGAGTGGCAATGTCACAGTGGTTCTTGATTCATGATTTTTTTAGTGGGGCAAAATAACACAATCCTATGAGCAAAAACAGTGAAAGAAAAAATGGCTAAATACTTGGCCTTTCTCTCCCCAGACCCTTAGTATGTCCTGGAGACCAGCCCAATAAACAGGAGCAAGCAAAAGCTGCGAATGTATAACCCTCCTCTTCGCAGGCACCAATGATGGCTGTCTTAAGCGCAGATTCAAGAACATGCCAACATTTGTCTTTCTCCCTTTTCCCCTGCACACTCCTTCTGCAGACCTCTAACTACAACTTTGTATCAGGGAAATAGTTGCATGCCACAAGATGATTTGGAGAGAAGCTGCTGTCTCAACATAGCATGAAGATGACTAAATAGTGACAAAGTAAATCATGCCTCAAAGATAAGTCAATGGTGAACAAGTAATTTTATCTGTCAAGAGCTAACATGCAATGAATGCTTGCAAAGGTTACACAACATAAAATCTACTAGCAGTTAGACGTGAGTTCCCTCACATATGCTAACCAAGGAAGCCTACGGAGGAATAGATCCCATTTGACTTCTTGATGAAAAGCCTTAACAACAGCAAGTTGTATGTATAAACTCCTAGAAAAGGATTATATCCTTAAGAAATTGCTAGCTTACAGCCAGATATCTTACAGTAAAGATGCACTTTGTAAGTATTTCTTAGGAAATGTGTTAAATTTCCATTTAAAAATATTTTAAAAAAACAGTGAATGAGCAAGGGGAATAGTTTATAATGAATAAAAAAAATCCTAAAGGTGGTTAAAAAACCCAAAACACTTGCTGAACCCGCCCACTCTGAAGCCATGAACAGTTTGGAATTTAACTTGTAGTTAAAGCTGACAGACCACTGAAAAGCTTAACTCACTTTTCAGTTCTGTCACTATTTGTGCTTTTCTTTTTTCAGTTACATAAAAGCACTAATCTGTTTGGATTTTCTTCTTGAATATACTTTTCAAGTTCTCAAAATATTTCTAGCATGGCATGATATCTGTCCTATAACCTCTGTGAAAACATAGCTTATGATGTTTAAAACATTCTATTTAATTGAAAGAAATTAAGAGTCCTCCTAAGATGTGCAAGCAGCAGTTGTATATTCTGAAATCCAGGCTGTAAGTATATATCCCTTAAATTTTCCTAACTTTTGAATAAATAGATCCTCTGAGGTGTCCCAGATAAGATATATTTTAGATTATTTAGGCTATCCAAAGAATGTTTTTGCCGCTATGTGCAATTAGAGCTGAAAGTGCATTTATCTTGCTATAAATAAGGTGACTCTTAAAGAATGAAGTTCCGAAGTGTTAATGGCAATTCTTTAGTGGACATATCTTTGATAGGGTAATTCCATATCTCAAAGTACCTAGGGTAGTTTAACTCAAATTTGAAATTAATTCTGACCTTTATAATATATGCAAGTCAGAAAAACTGATGGAATAATTCCAGAATTAAATTATATGAGTTTTATCATAAAACCTATTTACATAGCTGTTTTGAAAGTTAACATTTAAATACGATGTTAACTCAGAACCATCCACAAAATCATATGGAGTAAAAAGTATAACTGAAATGTTCCAGAACAATCTATGTATGCAATAATTCAGTTCATCAGAAGCAAATCCTCTCTTCCCTACTTTACAGTACTTGGGTTTAGATACGCTGCTTCAAAAAAGAGAAGTGCAAGGGCAATTAGCTGTTGTTGTCTCTTTCTTTTACTACGGGAAAAATATATTTTACAGCTATGGGTGACCTTGTGTAAACCATAAACAAAAGCTCTGGATTCCCACTATATAGAAGGCATGGCTAACAGTGCCCTTTTTTTAAAGTATAGAAGTATTTTTGCACTGTCTTGAAGTCATACGCTGTTCTACTCCTCTGTGCAGGAATTAATTTAATCCAGTGTGTGCAAATCTGCATTAGAATTCACATCCTTATAGGCTTAGCAGTAAAGCAAAACATCAATTTTTTTTGCATCTACACATAAGGTCATGGCTACCTCTTTTACATACTATTCGTATTTGCTTACATACATATATATCACACTGTAATAAGCAGTTTATAATAGAAGCATTTTAGCCTTTAATGTATTTTTTTTAAAAAGCGTTCAATAACAGTAACAGTTTTTACAGCCTGTAAAGAGACCCATAAGGTTCTGTTCAAACAATGACAGCATTATACAATCACAGAATCACAGAATGGTTTAGGTTGGAAGGGACCTTTAATGATCATCCAGTCCAACCCCCCTGCCATGGGCAGGGACATCTTTCACTAGATCAGGTTGCTCAAAGCCCTGCACAACCTGACCTTGAACACTTCCAGTGACGAGACATACAGAGCTTCTCTGGGTGACCTGTTCCAGTGTCTCACCACCCTTATTAGCCCATGTCATTGTTCAGAAAAATTGGGAATGCTGGTCTTTGGGCAGTCTCTTAAATAAGCAACCTTATTCAAAGATCTTCCACACTTAGCAACTGAGCCTGTCTACCTGGACTACTAAGGCCACCCAGTACTAACAGGGTTTTCAAGACACCATGCAAGGACTCTGCACCTATGAACATTGTCAGCTAGAGGACATACAGTGTTTTGAACACTTACGTCAACATTTACAGCACAATTTCTGAGTCAGTTTCCCTTAGATGTTGAGTGTACCATTTTAGACATGCCAGATGGCACAAAGAAAGTCTGTAACAGAATTAAGACACAATCTAGTGGCCAGGAGCAGAGCCAAGGGCAGGATGACCCTTTCAGCACAAGTTTAGAACTGTGCCTAGCTAAAGTGACACCATAGGCATAGCCACAGGCAGCACAACAAAGCAGGAATACTCACTGGACCATTAACACTTTTAAGAGACTATTAGATTCTGCCACCTCAAAGAAATTGGTCATGGGATGAAAGCAAAAGGCCATCACAGAAGCTTTAGGAAAGGTTTACAATTAGCAAGAAGACAGTACTGATTTAAAAGCAAAACTGAAGCATAACCCTCATCCAAAAAATTCCACCAGCACTGCTATCTGACTAACTGCTAGATATGTTAGCAGTTCATACCATGCATCTAGAAGTTCAAAAGTTATAGATCATTTGACTCCCAAATTAAGGCATCAGCCTTAATCATGGTAAAATAAGCCAGTTTCCGAATGCTTTTAAAGGAAAAATAAATATCTTGGGGGGAAAAAATCTAATTTGGAGTTCTCCATAACCAATCTTAAACTACAGTTCACTTTTATTGAGAAACAAAGCCTCTCTTTAGTTAATATAAATCTAACCATGCATATTCTAATATGACAATAAAACCCAACTAATTTTGTATTGTCCTGTATAAGTAAAGATAAATCTAAACCCATGATAAGTACAATGACAAATACATTTCAATATTCTCAACAAATACAGCTAAATTTCAGCGTGGGAAAAAAAACCCAACAAGCACGGCATTAGCATCTCAAGCTCCCTATATTTTACACATTCAGAAAAAGTAACAGCTTAAGTCAATCATGTTTGACTGCTATCCAGTTATTTATATGAGTAAATGAAGCTGGCGTCCGAGTGGGGAGATGAACTGGCAACTTGCCGCAGCCTTGAGTTACAATTTGTATATAATGGAGCAAACTGCAAGCACTTTGATTGTATTCTATATATGTGGATGAAGCTAAGCAGAAGAGTTCAAATAGGCAATATTCTATTTTTAATGATAAAGCAAGACAGAGATTTCTTCAATCTGCAGGTGAAGTTGCCCAGGACAGATCTGCAGAAGAACTCACCCCTCTATGACCTGAAGCCTGGGCTGCGAGTGGAGTTAGATACACAACAGTCTCCCTTGAGACAGGAAACCCCTGGTATGGACTTCTCACCCATGCATTTGCAGTTCCACTGTCTGAACAGACCACCTAAAACTAAAAGTCCCAAGGTTGCTGGCAGTCTCAGAGACTCCACAACACGCTGGCCTGTACTATGGGCACGATTACAATAGAGAGGCATGCACCATAATGAAATGATAACTCAGCTGGCTGGGAAAGGTCATTTCCAGAGATTCCACAGACCTTTAAAGATCATTTTGTGTGGGAGAGGATTGCAGGAGAAATGAGATTATTCCTCCTCAGCACAAATGTGTTGAACAGGATGAGAAAGATTTCTTCAGACTTGAATATCCTGAAGCAGATTAGCAGCTCACATTCACATCTTATATGAACCGGAGAAGAAATGAGTATTTTGGGGTGACTTCATGGATAGCATACAAATCCATAAATTTCATACAGAGTCATCCTTGCTTTTTAGGCTCTTTTCTAAGAATTTTCAAAGCTGAGAGCAGCCTAGAAATTAACTAATTTCCCTAAACACCTATATATCAAATAATTGTATTACTACACACAGCATGAACAGGTCACAGCAGTTACTTCCATAACCAATAGTGACTCCATCCTGCAGGTCCTACTAATTACCAACACATGGTGGGAATAGTCCACAGGCCTTTTCTGGTGCTCAGGAGTACACAGTGAGTAGCTGCCCACTTTTGCAAGATATCTGCCATTTTGGAGGTGATGAAAACATTTACAATAGTAGCTTATGTATCGCATTGTGATTATGCATTCCCCTCTAATCTTGGTATTTAAAAAAAAAAAATCCTGTATGCATTTCATAGCAAAATTACTTCATTCTGTTTTACTGACTTGTAAGCAGCATTTCTGTCCATGTAAAAATGACCTCTTAGCATGTACTTAGGAATGGAAAGTCATCCCTGTGGCCTTTTCTTTCTCCAGAATTCACTCTCTAGTTGAAACATTGGCCAAGGCACAAATAAACAAACATTAGTAAATAAGAGACTGGACTGCCATTGCTTCTCAACAGTAGAGCCTGCCAATACCAGATATGGATCCAGAGACATTGCTAGTTTTGCCTCTTCCAGAATAACTTTTCCAAGGAGCTACACCCTCGTCTAGCTTGCTCGGATTCTGAAAATCACTGTTTATGACTGTGGCTATAATAGTTGACCTAACCAGAAGTGCCAGGAATCAAACCACAGACTTTGGAAAGCAATGGGATCCATAAGCTACAGGCTCCTTATTTTGAGAGTCTATGGTATGAGAGTCCCAATCCTAAACCGCATGAGATGGCTATGCCAGGATAATAGTTCAGATTCTGCAAATCACATCCATATTGCTAAGTCTTTCAGCGTCTGGCATAGCTTTAAATGGACAACAAATCTGTTTGTCGGATAAAGTCTGAACTGCTAAATAAATAGTGATAAATTTCCTAATACCACTGGGCAGAGTGCTCCTGCAAGTACAACGTGTGTTTATCAGTTTCCCACTGAGCTAGCGTTGACTTTCAAATTTCCTTTAATCTTATTATAGTAAACATAGTACAGCTCTCTGGCAAACAAGAGTAACATTCTTCCTGTAATATCATATCCTTCTTTTAAAGAAACCTTAGAGATGTCCAGAAAAGAACTAGGCTCAACTTGGAATGACACAATAAACTTGTTTCCAAAGGAACTTAAGTTTTATAAAATACTAGATTTTTTACTGAAAAAAACAAGACTATTTTTATAAAGAGAAGATTGGCAATTTCTGATAGGTACTCAAAATAGTGTTTGCATGTATCATACTTTTTAAAGACAGCTATTGAAACACCAACATAAAAATATTTTTCTAGTTGGAAGCAGTCTACCTGAGTTGAAGGATAAAGCAACTGGCATTTGGAATGTAGAATTCAGAGAACAGTAGACTGTTGAGTTGTTGAATAACTTTGTGTAAGTGACTGAAGTGACTTTGGGAACCTGAAAGCAAGACGGTTTCAGGTGACAGAAACTAGCTCAATTTCCAGCTGTGTGCATTTGTCTTCCTTGCTTCAGGGTTCCTATAGAAAAAGGGTCATTGCGTATAATAAAAATAGCATACAATGGTTAATATTTTCACATATCTTCTGTGATTTTTTAATAAAACAATAAATTTTCCTAATAATCAGCTTATGTGACATTTGAATCTTCAGCTTCAGATACCCTTAAGAAGACACAAGTTCTGGGCTATGACTTTACTTAAGGCTCAGCTTCAGTAAGGAATGGAAATATTAAAGAGGCAGATCAACAGTCTTTCCCTGCCTACACAGAATCCAAGGTGCTTATAATTTGTTTCAGTCTGTAAGTATTCACTCTTAAGAATATCTCGGCAAAAGCTGTTCTCACTGAAGGATCAGGCAAAGTTTCCATAGGCTTCATTAATGAAGAATATAGACCAAAGTCAACAAACACGCTTAGTATAAAGCCATTGTGTGTAGTAATCTGAAAAGCGTCAGCCAGAGAACAAATTAAATTGAAACATGAACGATAGCCATCTCTCTATTAGGAGACTTTACTGGATGTACCATTAAGTCGTGCAACATGTTCACATATTCCCCGTCTTCTTTGCCTGTCAACCTCCTCTTGTTCTTCGCAAAGGACACTGAGCTCCAAATTATGTTGATGGGACAGGAACCGACAAACGATAGATGGATGATAACAAAAAACATGCCTAAAGCAAGGATGTCTGACATCTGAGAGCTGGGATGTTTTCATTTTGGATAGAAGCTCTGACCCACTATTTACACCCCTATCCCAAGCTCTCCCACATATTTTTAAATGACAACTTTCCAGATGTTATCTGTATGGAGACTGGCCAGATTTATGGGCAGGATCCTGCTTAACCCTAAGCCAAACTAGTGTTTTGGCCTCACTGGAAATGAGATTAGGTCAGAGATTTGCACCAGGAAAAAACCTGCAGTTTCATGCCAGAAATGGTCATGCAGAATTTTTACAATGCTGTTTATTTTTTTGTTAGCACTACTGTAGAATAGCAGGCTATTTAGCATTATCATAATAGCAGTTAAGCAGAGTAATAGGATAGACTAGACATGGCTGGAATCCACAACAAAACTGCACACAAACAAAGAAGGGCAGCTAGTTCACTTGTAGCACCAGCTCAATACAGTTTTCCAACTCTAGCAAGCGTTTGTACAAGACAGGGTCAACAACGCATTCTGCATGAGCTGTATAAATGCTGTTTCCAAGTTTTAAGAGAAGTTAAAAATTCAGGAAATTTTTAAGATTTATTGCTCCTAAACCCACAGTCTGATGTTGTATTTGTGCATTGCCCATCACACTCAATAAAAACTGGTTCCAAAATGAAATTTGGAGGGTAAATAATATATTTTCCTTTCCCAGTGTACTTTACTTCTCCCACTTCCTTAACACGAAATAAGCAGAAATGAAATCTTTATGAGACTTTTTGTATTTGAATGCATCACAGTTTTAATTTCCTCTTATTTTCATTACAAATTATGGCTTCTTAAAATACTCACTTCCTAAACAATAGTGACTTTAAAACTGTCTGGAATGAGAGATAAATTTACCTTTTTCTTTCTATAAAGAAGTTCGTAGTAAAGACAGTAGCATGCATATTTCTATATACAACATACGCTTACAGTATAACTAATTCTATATGGCAGTGCAGCCTCTACAAAAAACTGACCTTAGTAAATCCCCCTTAGTTTTACGACTAATCTAAAATACGCCGCTATAACTCTTACAGATATTATGTAGACAGCAACAACAGAAAAAAAAATATACAGAATCTCATAGATAAGCATGGTTATGCCCAGAAGAAAAAAATGAATGTGAAAAGTAGATGCTGTAAGATGACTTTTTGACAAAGACAGGTTACAACTGAAGTTGCCATGATTGTATCACACCGGATATTGAAAGATAGATTGCCCTCTGTTTTAACGTCCTGGAGCAAGACAGATTCTTATGGTCTGTTTCCCTTTCTGAAACAGGCTTCAAAAAAAAATGGTAATAAATGACTTAATGCACTGAGAACAAGAAATACCATGGTTTCAAGTGACATATCCATAATCTACACAACTCACGTTAAAATCTACGCTTCATCCCACAGAGCAGCTATGCATTGGAATAAGGTTTGGAGTAGACAGTTTCTAGCAACAGAAATACAGTCATCTGAGAAGGAAAAGCTCACTTGTTTTTCAGTTCCTATTGTTCCGAATAGCACAACATTTTCTGCGATCTAAAAGCAGTCTTGGAGCAGTCACAGCGATCCAGAACAAGGAGGACCTTTCTATCATTCATGATATATACACGCAACCCTGTGATCTGAATCATGATCCCATGAAAATGAGTGTAAAACTGAAGAGGCGGTAAGCAGCCCAGTTTTTGCAGCAATGATGACTGTCTTCTGTTACTGAGTAAGAAGGATCTGATCCCTAGTTGCTCCAATACTATATTTTCGAGTTAGAAATGCTTTCATACAAAAGATAACCGTTTATAATTAACAGAATAATTTTTCTATTTAAAATAATTTTCCCCAAAGAAGCAAACTAAAGAAAAACATGAAACTACAAAAAGCCAGCCAAATCACCAAATACCAGAGAACTGAAAAGTTTTCTGCTTTAGAGTGAAAACTGCAGAAAAAAAGTGTTTTAACATTTTTTTAATCAGAAGTTGTAAGTGGATGTTTCTAAACATCACCTGGACATCGCACGTTCCCACCTGCCTGCGGCAACTGCACTCCAGGGCCAGAGCGTGTTTCCCATCATGTGGTGGGACCCAGAACGGCCACCAGAGGTGGCACCTTCTTCCTCCAAAGCAATGCTTCTGGTGCATTATGGGAAATGTAGTCAACCAAGATGCTACACCCATGAAACTCAGCACAGCATTTCTAAATGACAGTTTTTAAGTTTCAAGCCAACATTTCTCACTACTCCCAAATGCAATGAGGAACATAAGCACAGCCTTGTGAACCTTTATACGCAGAAGGGCTACAGCCAGTGACAGGCAAACAAACACGAAGAAGCACCAGTTGTCCTTTCCTAAACGCAATTGCTGTGTTCACATTCACCAGACAAGCACAAGGCTGCGTTACTCAAACTTCCCACTCAAAAAGTAGTCTGCTATCACATGCCAGACTATAAAAAAAAAAAAAAATTAGCCATCTCTTTTAGCACTGACGAGAGCTCAGTGTGCGTAAATCCAAGTAGGGCAGCCGCAGTTTGTTGCAGGGTTGTTCTCTCCCGCTGAGCCAGAAGGAGCTTCTTGGTAACACATGTGTAGGCAATGGTGCAAGAAGCAGGGACTAGCCCACACCCCTGGGAATGACGGTTAGTATCGGCTTCAAACCGCGCAGTGCATCAGTGCCAGTCTGCTGCAAAGGGACCAGGTCTGCGCTAGCAGGTAGCACAGCCCAACAAGAACAGACGTACAGAGCAAAACAGTTAAGCGCAGAAGACTTTCTGGCAACACTGATATGCATTTTATAGGGTTTTACTTCAGGCTAGCTCTGGTCTGGTCCCATGGACTGAATTTCCAGCAATGACTCAAGCACATCTTCTCATTTAGATTCATCCTAAAGGAATCCAGCTGGCCCACCATGAGGTATATGGAGATGGACAGTAAGTGGGAACAACTGGAAGACTGGCGTCAAAAGTACACTCCTGACACGAACCACAACACTAATATAAATGCACAACCACACCCACGAGCATCTGTGGGAGTGAAGTGAAAGACCTTTTTGTGCGGCTCTTCAAGAGACTCTTCGGATGTCAGTGAATCTGCACAGTGACTTGAACTGATCAGTTCTTGCTCTGTGACGAAGTGCGCATTGAAATAATTCTAACTCAAGCATCAGAAACTGGTAAATTCCAATTTACTGACTCCAAATTGGAATTTACCAGTTTCTGATGCTTGAGCTAGAATTATTTTAATGTGAATTTACCAGTAGTGTGTGTAGAACTGTGAAATTGAGCAGTTGGAATTTACCAGTTACCAAATTTATCAAGCAAAACCACAGCAGGACTAAACTATTTATTACAGAAGAGGATGATCTGAATCCATGTGATTTACACTTTCATAAGCATTGACAAATGGTGACTGAAACCAAGCATTTTCCCAAGGACAAGATTTATCGATATAGTTCAGTTGGCAATTCAGATACTAATTTTTACCCTCACCTGATACTACGGAAAGAAACAAAAATCTCCTGAGTTTTATTCTGTGACTTCTCATACCTTTGTTCTATTCCACATTGAAAGTCATGTTTCATGACAGCACAGTCTATTTGAAAGATAAATAAAAAGTAAATAGGTCAGCTAAACCAATCGGCTCAAAATCCAGGGTTAATGGCATTTATTTTTGTGGCACCCTTTTAGAGGTCTTACTAATGCTTTTCACTGACACATCTTTCACTTACTTATGCTGCAATGGAAGGCTGAGCAAACCTTGCTGTCACCAGACGTACCTCCTCCCTGCATACAAGAGCTCTCTGCACAAACAGCAGGTTCCAAGAGATGCAAGAAGCCAAAATTCTACCTGCTAGGTTTCTCGCTCATCCTACAACAGAGATTTAGCAAATCGGTCCACTCTCTTCAGCTTCACAGTATTCACCCACGAATGTTTAGAATTTAGGACTTCGCTGCACATCTTGGATGATGGCAGTTCATGAGGACCGTGCAACAAAAGTGAGAGAAAGAGGTCCCTTGCTCAGAGCCTGAATACTGAGACAGAACCTTCATGTCCTGGCTCTCAGTAATAGGCAGACTGCTGTTCCTTACTTCTGTTCAATTATTTTCTCAGGGCATTTCTTTAAAATCTTAGGCTACTGTTATTCTTCCTTAACTTTTGGAAAGAGATGAGGAAAGGCCAGCCTGAGAACTAAGCACCAAGTTTGGCAAGCAAAGCATCTGCGTTGAAATACATCAGGCATTCTAAGCAAATATTTCAGGCGGCATGTACTTCTTGGAGTTCAAGCGAGAAACTAATCCCCTACGGGAACACAGTATCTGTATTGTATTGGCACTGGTGGGAAGACAAGACTCTGACGTGATGTTGATTTCTCACTGGTTTAGCAAGAACTAGCCTTGAAGTGGCCTGATAACCAGCTTGCTAATTTGGGCTCTGGTAGACATTGCTTGGTCTTGCACCTGCTGCTTCACAATTCTCGGGAGCACTGCGGGATTCTTAACCTGGGGCTCTTCCTTAGGGAATCTCTGCCACAGTCATTTGTCAGGCTGAAGTTCACCTGACTCTACTCATCAGGCTTTCATTCAGCTTATTTCTCCTCTTTTGGAGAAAAAAAGAGGTTTAACTTGTTACGAGGTGTTAATTTTGTCCTCAAAAATCCACCGAAAGTTATATAACCACTTTCACAATAGCGTGCTAAAAATAAGAGTTGTTCAGCCAAATGCCACTGCAATTTTTTATCAGACCTGTAACTCCAATTCTGCAAGACCTGTGAAAGTGCAAATATTTCCTTAGCTTTAGCAGAAAGTCAAGCAGGAGCTCCTTGTGAGACAGACATGGGTTTGTATTATTATAATCCTCATTTGCAAGGGGAAAAAAAAAGTGTCTGTATACCCATATATATATTTCCAACTCATGACTTAAAGTAATGCTATTCGCTTTTGGAGCTGATCCCTCGTGGGGTTTCATAATCACAAACCATCATTAACCCAGAGCAAAGAAAGAAAGGTACGAAGGGGCACAGGTTTCAAGCACGAGATTAATTTTTTTTTTTTTTTTTTTTTTTTTTTTACTTGGGAGGGAGCGTGGAGACGTGATGCACAGCGCTTCAAACCCGAAGGGATTTGGCCATTCAGGTAACTTCCGAGGGCGCTCAGAGCAAAGCACCGCGACCCAGACACTGCCGGGAGCCGGCTCTCACTAATTTAGTTACG
Source organism: Balaeniceps rex (assembly GCA_013401315.1). Lineage (NCBI taxonomy): Eukaryota > Metazoa > Chordata > Aves > Pelecaniformes > Balaenicipitidae > Balaeniceps > Balaeniceps rex. Next base: position 56,586 of record VYZW01037457.1, on the reverse strand, counting down.
TGCCCCTGGAAACGCCCCACGGGCGGGCACGGCGGGCGCGGGACGCGCTGCTCCCCGCGGACGCGCCCGCGGTCCCTGCGCGCCGCCCCGCCGCCTCGCCAAGGGGCGGTCAGTGTAAGAGGGCAGGGGAGGAGGAGGAAGGGAGCAAGCCGGCCGCAAGAGAAGCGGTGCCGGAGCAGGTCGCCGGGCGCCCCCCGGCCGCCCCATACCTGCACGGAGGCGGGGAAGGGTCTGCAGCGCGCTCCGTCCTGCCAGCTATAGATCCCAAGGGGCGATGAAGCGGGGTGGCGGTCGTCGCCCGCTGCCGCTGCTGCCGCTGCTGCCGCTGCTGCCGGTGACGGTGGTGCGAAGCCCTCGCTGGCTGCAGATGCCCATAGGCGCTCGGTGGGGGAGAGCGGTGCGTGGGGACAGCGGTGCGTGGGGAGAGCGAGGCGGCTTCGCCGGGTCCCGGCGGCGGAGGGCAGCTCGGCGCTGGCTCCGCGCAGCCACTGCCCGAGGAGAGGATCAAGCCCCAGCTTTCGATTGGCTCCGGTGGCCAAACAGCTCACACCAGCCTGCCCGCCCGCTGCCTCCCCGCCCGCCTCCCCTCGCCGCCCCACACGCTCCGCTCGCCTGCGGCTCCGCTCCTCCCTGCCAGCCTCCGGCCTCGCAACCTGGTGGGCAGACCTAACCCCCTTTCTTTTTCATCCCCCCCCCCCGCCCCTTTTCCCCTAACACGACGTCCAATCCCGAGCCTTTTGTTTATGCAGGGACGTTCTCACCCTCGATCTGACAAAACACGCTCCTTCCCTTCGCATCTTCCTCCTCTGGCTGACGGACCTGCAACTTTAAGCGTTCATGACATTTTGTGTCACGCTCAATATTCAGGCACGTTTGTTCTCTGAACGTTTTAAAAAATATCCCTAGCTGGTAAAATTAAAAGCATGCAGTGCCTGATCACCTGAGGGCTAAATCTGAGGTAGGACAAAGCATTCTTTGCCTAAGTTTAGTTTGCTTTTCTTACACTGTTTGGGTTCCGAGCCCTGTCTCGGTTAACTACACGTCAAATCGTGGCATGCACAGAAAATAAAATCAGGATGCTAAGCCTTCTCTTCCTGAATCTAGGGTTATTCAATCACAGCGGCTGTGACTGTCATTCCTTGGCACATCTTTGATGTTAGTATTCTTTTCACTCAGGATGACTTAAGTGGCCTGTGGAAAAGGATTCTCCCTCCTGCAGATGTGCTGTAGGCTTAAGACAAATCTTAGACCTGTCTTCTGGGCAAAATGGCAACCCTTTGGTTTCAGTATGACCCTCTGTTTAGACAAGAACACAGTTGAACCAGATAAATAGGCCCTTTGGGTTTTCTCAGCGCAGGAAGATGTTGTAATATTTCCAGTAAACATGCTGGCAAAATTGCTTATTAAAATTAGGAAGAACAAAATGATCAGTTATAACAGAGGCACTCTTAATTAATGCAATGACCCGCATTTAACTGATGCTGTTGAATTAAGTAGCATCTATGCCTGTTGGTACATCAGGTGCCATCAAAAGTCAACATTTATCCAAATTTGGCAGACTGTCGCATTTGAAACAGAGTTGCAGAGATACCTTTCCGTGACAGCAGCATGTACATTTTTAAACGGTAACCTCCATAACATTTTTAATTGATTCTGTATTTAATTATTTTTTTTCCCACAAACTTGTATGCTATTTTTCATTCTCTAGACAGCATGCATACTTTTGTTTCTTTGGGGCATACAGAACTAGTTAAAAAATGGTTTGTTTATCTTTTTTTTGTTCAGGCAAAAGTCAGAAAAATAAAAATAGAAATATTGAGAAATATATAAAACCAGACATATTTAGAAATATCCATACTTGGAGTATAATCCATCCCTCATTTTAAAACCTTTATTAGCAAAAACATTCCTCAGTGAATTCAGTGGAGCTACACCTCTGGAACACAAGAGTAACTAAAAAAATCCCATTTCTTTTCATTATATGTTTTTCCTTCACATATTGCCTATTTATTTTTCCATGGGAGAAATAAATTACTAGTTTAGAGAGCAAGCTACATTTCTAGCCATGGCCCAACAGGCACAGCAACCACTGCATCTCCATCACCCCCCCGACACCTCTACAGCAGGCATATTTCTTCCCGCACACTCCTGATCCAGATGACTGGCTGATTGTCTGTCAGTGTTTCTGAAGTCAGAAGGTGGTGCCTTCCTTCACCCTGACTTTTTCCTAGGAAGAATGCTTGCTCTTGAATCATACTTCATTTTCAAGCCCTTTTTTCAGCCCCCCTTTTTCTCCCTTGACAGAGGGATAGCTGTGTCAGAGGAAGGGGTACAGCCCTCCAGCTGAGCAGCTGTTGAAGCAAACACCATGGCAGGCTGTTCCCATAGGCCTCCTTCTAGCTACTAGTTTTCAACCATATTACCTTATTATCTCTGCACAAATTTTATCTCCTGCTTTGTGTTATTTTGGGGAAAAGCTCTGAACTCGCCACAGAAGTTTTCCTGTAATAAATTCTTTGTGCTGCTCCTTATAACCCAAGAACTTTCTTCGGTACAGATGACTTGGGACTTCATAAGATTTTGTACTTCCAGAGTTGCTACTTCCCATTAGCCATTCTCGACATTGTGTTTGTTTCCTTCTGTGTTAGTTTGGATTCCTTTACAGCACTGATTAGGTTTCCCTCCAGTCTTGTTCAATTTAATAGCTTTTAACCTGTCCGTTTTATTTATGTCTGCTTAAGTGCTTATTTACTCTTTTCCCTTATAACTATAATGACCTTCCACAGGTTACTATAATCCTAGAAGGTATGTGGGGAATTCAAAGATTTAAAAGTCGTTTGACTTCATAAATAATTTTTATTTTCTCATTACATGCCTTATTTTTAAAACAGGAATGTTACATTTTGTATTTGATCAATGTTTGTTTTTCACACATATTCTTTCCGCTTATCTACTAGAAAGGCTAACCGAGACATTTTGGATTTGAAACAACTTATTTTTTTTTAATACAGTTTGGTTAATGAGAACTGCAAAGAGTGTTGATCTGACATAGAAAATACATAGCATGTTTATTCTTTGCTCTGGTCTACAACCAGAATTTTATGCCATTAAAAATACTTTAGTTAGGTGTGCAGGTTTTGTTCTGATTTTTAAAACTAAAATAGTTATATGCTGCAGATAGCAGTTACCTAGCAATATCAGTGTAAAGCACGTTCATATTGATATTACTGCATCTTTCCTCCAGCATGAGTGCCTGACTTCTATTGTATGCTGTACTTAAACTAACAGACTAATCTTTTAACGTCCCCTGGCAATTACAGAGCCTGTAATTCAGCAAGCTGTTGAACCGTATACCTACTTTTAATCTACAGATTTCATGACTACATTCTACTTCTGATGTGGCCACACTTCAGGAATGACTGTAATCCATGTCTTTTGTCTCACACTGAGACAAAACACAAACAACTGGTGCCCATCTCCTTCACAGCAAGGACCACATCTTTGTCACTGCCGTTACAGAAACTCTGTTCTGCTTTGCAGCCCTGAACGCAGAGCTTGTCTTGATCTGTGAACACATCTGGCAGGAGTGCCTGGAGAGCACGAAGGGCTGTAGCACAGCCCCAGAGCCAAAGGAGGCCTGAGAGATGGTACAGTCCATCACATACCCCAACCTCATTCTTGTCCCAAGACATGATCCACAGAGTTTCATAAGATGCAAAAGAAGAAACCCGAGAGATCTGGTGATTCTGTTATACAAATTTTCCCTGCTTGTAAATTGACATATCTACACTGAATGAACAAACTGATTATTTGTGTCAGGTTAGGCAACATATCCTCCTCTCTCAGGCCCTGACTAAGCAGCCAAGATCCGTAGCCAGGAGCTGGGCTCAATATTCTCCAAGGAGATCAGCGTCCTGAGAGGCCTGACTGTCTGAGGGCTGGCATATGTTTCTGATTCAAGCACTGGGGGCAACCCCAAAAAACCGCTTTCACTGCCTTGCATCCCCCTTGGTTCTGTGCAGTTCCTGCTTCTTGACTAACCTGCCTTATCTCGTTCTAGTCCTAACTCATCTTTATTCAGACTTTCAGTACAAGCTCTTTGATTTCCTGACCTTGCTCTTGATTTGCTCTTTGGTTTGGGGTAGCCTTGATTTCTCTGTTTTCCGGAGCGTACTTTCCATCTGGAGCCTTGGGCTGGTCTGTCCTTGGTGACTGACTCCTGGTCTTGAGTTTCCTCAGTCTTAGTGGCTGGACCCACCCCAGCTATGGTCACTTCGCGCAAGTATTCCACTTGTGGCTCCTTAATAACTCCTGTTTAAAGCCACCTTGCTGAGTGGGAATTACAAAATGTGATATCCCACTGCTGACGCAGAGCGTTTGGTGCATAGCTTATCTGCGTGATAATTCAGCCGCCTGTGGAATAGGTCACAGCAGCAATATTGGGTCGTGGCTTAGGAGAAGCTGCAAGAATGCAGGAGAATGTCGTGTCCCCTTAAGATTAATCACATTTATCAAGATCTTCAACAGCTCGTACTGTTTTCATAGACAATTAGGCACCTAAATGCCGTTGGACATAGTGCACCTGTTTTTTAATGTGGATTTGAGCCAGAAAAGCACTCTAAGCAGTGGTAATTTGGATCCTGTTTTTTCAGTACTTTATCTCTGCTATGAAAAACAACTCTAAAATGTGTCTCTACCTGAGACAAGGCAACACCCCATCCCGGGACATGAATAAATACTTCATCCAACCCCCAGTAATGAACTTCATTAACATGGATAAAACTATTCCTATCAAAAATGCCATCTTTGTATTTCACAGCAGACATGAATGAAACTTTCTCAGTCTTGCCTGATTCTGACTTCAAACAGAAAGTACTCTGTGTGCTCCTTAGAAGGAAAAGAAAGTGCTAGCACCTTTCTCTACCTCTATCTTCTTTCACTTCATTCCCAGTAAAATTTCATTTGAGCGAAGCTCTATCCAGATGCCTTGAGCCTATCTGTATGCTCCAGGAACTTAGGTATTTGAAAGTTGCCTCTCCTTTGTGTGTTTTTTTAGAGGAAATGATTGCTCCTCACATATCTGGCTTTGAAAACTCTCCAGAAGGCTCACACATTCAGTTTACCAGATTAAAAAAGATGAGTCCACACCGGACCTGAAATAAACTTCTCCTTGACTGGATTTTTTTTCCAGCCTGGGAATGATTCCTACTTAGCCTGGTGAAGGCTTAATGATACGTGCTGCAATACTGGTTTTGAGGAGATTGTGATAAGAAGAGGGTGAACTAGTGAAGAACAGAAAAAAGCAGAGGGAAGGAGAACGTGAAATGTCATTCCCTTTTAAGACAGAATGGGTCTGTAGATATTCACTGGTCCTTTTTCAGAACATGGCAGACCAAAGCATGATTCTCAACACTATTTTTAAAGTTGTGGTTCATTAAGTCATGAGGCCTTTACAAAATCCTTGAATTTTCAAAAATAGTTTGAGGAACCTGAGCCACCCAGAACCCTTCAAAAATTGCTCATCTAGAGTGAAAGCAGTGATCTCATATGCCAAAGCATTACACATGTCCAGGCCTATATTTTGTGTTTCATACTCTCTGTGATGTAGATGTGGATTTTTGCTTGGAACTACTTTCAATGACAATTAAAAGAATAAACTAATGTTAAGCTATCTGAGGTCTGTCATTCCCCTTCTTTAAACTAACCTTAGACACTCCTTTTTTACCCTGTTTTGATGATGCTGTAGTGGTTTTAGAGCAGATGATCCTGCCTAAATCCAAGATGACTTAAATGAATGAGGAGACCAGTTAATCTCCACTCTCTCTCTGTTTTCTCTGGTTGGATTGAGACTACCTAACTGAATAAGAGACGTGAGCAGCAGAGAGCAGAAGTCCATTTGGGATGAGTTCACTTCCTTCTTCACTGTCATAAGGGGCTGTGGGGACATCTGGATCTCTAGGGAACATCACTAAATAGGACCAGATAACCTCAAATTATAAGAGCCAGACCAGCTCTGTCATGTATGATTCACTTGCCATATAACGACTAATAAAGGCAATATATGTGGAACCAGGAAGGCAGCCAATATAGCTTCTTCCAAGAACTGTGAGTAATTAACTGGGTCCCTGGTTAATTTCTTTCATGAAAATGTGTTGAGTGAGATTCTTACAAGTGGTGCTCTTTGTGTGACGTCTCCCTCTACTCCCAAACAGCACAAGTTCATGCAATTGGAAAAGAAGAAAAAGTAAAATACAAAGTCTCAGAATCTCAGGGGTATTTTTTCTCCAGCTGCATCAGCTAACATTTCCTTGCTCCTCCTTAGTTCCTAATCTCCTGGTGGTTTTCCTCTCAAAACCTGGTCTATAACCCGGCCATAGATATTGTATCCTTGTATAACACACTCCAGCTTCTTGCTTTAGTTTGAGGTGTTTCAAATCTCTGGTGTTTCAGAGGAAAAACCGTTCAAACCTTGCCTAAGATGAAAGAAGACTAATTAGTTGCAGCATGTCCCAAAGGAGAAAAAAACTCACACAAAGCACCATGTTGTCTTTGTGGACCTCACGTCACAGCAGCTACAAAGAAGAGGAAAAGACAATTCTCAGCCTGCTAAGTCACTGTTACGCCTTTTTAGGAAAGCTCCAGCTCTTTCACTTTGTGTACTTCAGGCTTTCCCCTCTTACCGCTCTTGAGGCAGCCCGTCACTGTCCATGACTGAGACCATGTCTTCTTCCTCACTACAGTAGAGCAAGCAGGCTGTGGGAGATGTTTGAGCAAACGGAGCCCACCACCACCCCAAGCAGTGGAGGATGCTCCAAGCAAACAAATGAAATGATGGATGGTTCCTTCTGACAGCAGGGCAGATTTTAAGTGACAAGAATCCTGCCAGGGATACATTGAGGACGGAATACATATGATAACAATTTAATATGTACAGCACACAAGGGAAAAGTATATTAATATCACATGGTGCAATTGAATTAGATATTTTAATTAAACCTAAATTTGTCTCACTCATACTGACTGGCAGTGGATGTTTTGGGAAATACACAAGCATTTCACTGAAATCATCGGTTTCAACAAAAGGATAGCATCCTCTTTCAATTTTCAAACATATTATGAACATGTCAGCTAAATGTTATACAGAAATAATATTAAGCTGCTACTGAATGAGGTAATGAGGTGACAGAATATCCTATAATATAACATTTGTGACATATGACTGTCCCTGCAAGTCCTGTTCTTTAGGAAGCCTCATAAACACAATGTCCAGTCTACATCCCCTTATGTTATTTTTTTAAGATGCTTTTTCCATAACCCTAGAAAATAAATAGATGTGATCAGGGACCAGGAAAAGTGAACAACAACAAGATTTGTATCACTGTGAAAACATTCGCATGTATTGCATGAACTAGAAAGGGACTGAGATTTGGCCAAAACAAGTGGAATCTATGATTTGCTGGGAATCTAGGAATATTTCTGCTTTTTTTTAAAGTGAAATGTACCAGTTTGAATAGCACCAGCTTGTTTTTATTGCGTAATTTGATGCTGTGGATTGAATTATTTTTGCCAAGTTTTGTCAATCTGCCTGGCCTGTTTTACACAATTCACACACAGTTAATACATCATTCATCAATTCCATGTAAATGATGGGATTTTTTTTCCTTCTCTCTGCTCCTAATGTCACACAATAATGATTGCCCAGTTCTGACTAAATTATCCAGCTAAACTTTGAGATATATATGTGTATTAAGTAATATAGCATTTTGCTTCTTCATTCCTTCAGTTCCTTTTTTTTTTGTTATTGGTTAATAATAAATAATCTTTGTCAGCTGTGGGTGGATTCACTATGAAGAGTCTTCTTTTAAATAACAAAATTATCCCAAATACTGTGTGTTATGCAATGAAAAATGATGTATGTGTACTGAGAATATTTACACACAGTGAATTTAAGAAAAAAAGAAATAAAGAATTGTCTTTTCCTCTTCTTGGAGAAGCTAGGAATTTCTTAAATTTGGGCTGGCTATGTCCTTTTCCCCAAAGGTACAAATGTAAGGTTCAAACTGAAAAGAGAGCAGAGCTACCAAATAAGATATGTTTATTCAAGCAAACTATTTAGGGAGTTTCTCGGTGATGGACTGGGATTATTGACAGAGTATTAAACATCAAAGGGTGGGGTACTTCAGGTGGCTATACCTAACAAATAGTAAATATTCAGTTTATAGATAATGTGATGCCTTACTTTTCACATAAATGCATAGTGAATGCACAAGCCTAAGTGCATCAGTAAATCCATTTTGATATCAATAATACATAAAATATGCTATATATTTTAATTCATGTTAAATTATGCAGGGACAAGAGAGGAATCATCCATACAGAACACAAAGCAGCCAAGGCAGTGCAGGAACGTTTATTATTTTACAGGTTCTGCAGGTGCATGAGTGCTTCACGCTGCATTTGGAAAAGCATCGTCCTTTCTCCAAGGGACGTATGTGATTACAACCAGGTACTTATAAAGCCTCCAGCTCCAAAGTACTTGAGGATCTTCAGCAAGTTGAAAATGGCAGTACTGCTGTGCATACTTATCTCTCTTTTCATGCCATGCTATATAGGATCTGAATAATCCACTTGTCTATATATGACAGTAAACCTGGGTAGGAATAAGGAGAAATTTGCATGCTAAAGAAACAAGATTAGACCACTAAAATCATACTAGAAACAAGAAGGCAAGACACCACCCTGCCCTCCAAATTATCTTTCTTCTAGTCCTAGATCTGCATTTTCATTCATGGACCTTACGAGTCTTCTTGTTGAGAAGGCGAGGGGCAGTGATAGACAGGTACAGTTAGTACTATTGACTTCTATTAAGCCAACTTACATAATTAGAAAAAAACAGACAAACTTCTGAATATATAAGTACATCTTCAGGTCTGCTATCAATACCATCGCTGTCTGCCTAAATGTTATATAAGAAGACAGGCTTAGTGCCGTTCTCTCTAACCATTAGGAAATTCAGAAACAAGCTTCTGGGGCTTAGTGTTCAGAGACAAGGGTTAGGACGTCTGCAGTTCCTGAGGTGCTGTGGGTAACACATAGTGGCAATATTACTTCAGGTAATGAAGTACTATGTAGATGAAGTACTATATACTTCATTCAGGTGCCCTGGCCATCTGCAGTGGAAAAATGCACATTAGGTGAGCAGAACTTCACAGTCTAGCTACAGCAAGGTGACTTGCACATATGCCTCCTCATTTTCACAAGTAATATACTTTTCTAAATCTAGGGTCTGTTGGAATGGAATAACCTGGAACTGAAGTGGTCAGGATGAGAGGAAACCAGGCATAAGGAAAAGTCTGAGAAAGCTCTGGTGACAGAAGGATTTGGCAGTTACAAAGTTACATTGAAAGAAGAGATGGAGCAAAAGGGGCTGCATACCACCTAGAAAAATGATGTGTGAAATAGAAGGGACATTGGAAGTCTCTGATGTATCATGCCACTTTCCTCTGAATGTTCATTACACTTATGCAAAGTACTCAGAGAATATTTTTAGGACTTTAAATAATTTCAGTTTTGCTTATGCACTTTTTCATATTAGAATAGAATAGAATAGAATCATTTAGGTTGGAAAAGACCTCTAAGATCATCTAGTCCAACCGTCAACGCAACACCACCATGCCTACTAAACCATGTCCCGAAATGCCACATCTACCTGTTTTTTGAACACCTCCAGGGATGGTGACTCCGCCACATCTCTGGGCAGCCTGTTCCAATGCTTGACCACTCTTTCAGGAAAGAAATTTTTCCTAATATCCAATCTAAACCTCCCCTGATGCAACTTGAGGCCATTACCTCTCATCCTATCGCTTGCTACTTGGGAGAAGAGACCGACACCCACCTCGCTACAACCTCCTTTCAGGTAGTTGTAGAGGGCAATAAGGTCTCCCCTCAGCCTCCTCTTCTCCAGGCTAAACAATCCCAGTTCCCTCAGCCACTTCTCATAAGACTTGTTCTCCAGACCCTTCACGAGTTTCCTTGCCCTTCTCTGGACACGCTGCAGTACCTCAATGTCTTTCTTGTAGTGAGGGGCCCAAAACTGAACACAGTACTCGAGGTGCAACCTCACCAGTGCCGAGTACAGGGGCACAATCACTTCCCTGGTCCTACTGGTCACACTGTTTCTGATACAAGCCAGGATGCTGTTGGCCTTCCTGGCCACCTGGGCACACTGCCAGCTCATGTTCAGCTGGCTGTCAACCAGCACCCCCAGGTCATTTTCCTCTGGGCAGCTTTCCAGCCACTCTTCCCCAAGCCTGTAGCATTGCATGGGGTTGTTGTGACCAAAGTGTAGGACCCAGCACTTGGACTTGTTAAACCTCATATAATTGACCTTGGCCCATCGATCCAGCCTATCCAGATCCCTCTGCAGAGCCTTCCTACCATCGAACAGATCGACACTCCCACCCAGTTTGGTGTCATCTGCAAACTTACTGAGGGTGCACTTGATCCCCTCATCCAGATCATTGACAAAGATATTAAACAAGACTGGCCCCAAAACTGAGCCTTCTAGTTAAGTAATGAAGGTTTATTCAAGGAAATATCTGTGGATGCCACACTTTAATCTGAATATGCAAGTATTTGCATTGGATGTGTTAGACCACTCATCCACTCAGGTAGCATAAACAATACCAGTAACCATTGCAATAAGAATATCAAATATAAAAAATATAAATGGTCTCAAGTATACTTACAGTAAATTCTTTAAATGAAAATATAGCTGAATGGTTCTAAATACTGACCAAATCTGATGAGCTTATGATTTGCAAGTGGGTATTGAATAAGTATGGAAAGAAAAAGTCCTAGAGTAAATTGTTTTCTATAGTTGTTTTTTTTCAACATAACCTCTTCTCCAGCTCTTTGAATATATATGTTTGGATCATAACTCACATATCTACTACTACAAAAAGAAAAAGGACACAATATATTTTTTTTCTATAAGAATCTAAGAACATAGTTTAAAATAACCAATTATTAGAATTTATCTAAAGCTTGGCTCGTGTTTTTCTTTGGGTATGAGGCTATTGTACCAACTTTTATGTGCATACTCAAAAAGAGAAGACATGAGGCATAAGGCTTGAAATGAAGTACCTTACTTTTCATTGACTTATTGCTTACAAAGGCCAAGGGGAATCTGACAAATCTTGCTAATTCTGGCCTCAAATCCATAGTTATAGTTAATCAGAGGATGATCTTTTTTACAAGATAAACCAGTCTAGATTCAAAAGTTGTCAGTGATGGAGAATTTAATAAGTGCCTCCCTGCCTATGCAATTCTCATGCCCCTTATTTCTAATCTGAATATTTCAAAACACAGTGTTCTGATACTGGATCTTGTTACGCCTTTGTCTGCTGGATTAAAGAGTTCTCAAAGCATTCCCGAAACAGCTTCCTGAACGCTTTCCAATTTTTCAAAATCCTTTTGAAGGTGTGGATACTGGGGCTGGACACGGTATTCCAGCTGACAGTTGAGTTTCATTTCCTTGAAATAAGGATTAACTGGGAAGTCAAAACTACATAACTTGGTGTAATGACATTTCACCTTCGGTGACCTGGGTTTAAATTTGTGTTTGGTCAGCAATGGAAATTGTTTTGCTAATCTTATCCTAGCCCCTTCTGACGTTTTTCCATATCAAAAAAGAATAGCTTTCATTGGCATAATTTTCTCTCCCGACTAAGGACAGGCCTAGCACTGGGGTGGCTGAATAACAGGTTTGAACGGCAAGGACACACTGACAGAGCTGTGTCTGTCCTGGGCACACGCTATTGGCTCCTGTGCTCCCAGGCACAAACATGTTCTGAACAAATGCTGTGTGTACATGAACCGCAGCCGCTCACTTTCCCCTGCTCTGACCTCAGGCACAGCCAGCACAGCCCCTAGCAGGATTCTTTCTCCCCTTTGCTTGGTGGTCCTGCCTGAACAACAGAGAAGGAAGCAATTTTCTTTACAGCCTTAGAATGAAATGATATTTCACAGCTGCAAAATTATATAAAGACTTGAGGCTTACAAGCTGAGCAACAGGAAGCAACCCAATTTTAAAACCACTTTTGCACTATAGAATATTGCCAAGCAATATGCAATGAAGAGAGTGAGATGTTTCCAAATGCTTTTTCTTCAACAAGTTAAAAAAAACTATGATCACATACCAAGTATTTAGGCAATGATGTCTTCCAGACTATGAAGAGAGAGAAAGGTAGGTCAGGAAGGAAAGAGACACAAAGAAACCCTGTCTCGAAATAGTTGGTGCAAATTAGTATCATGTAGTTGTACCTATATGGGGCTTTAGATAGACTCATTAATATTTAAATACATATGTAATAGCATATGCATAGCTATATTCCCGATACAGAGCTTTTTAATTGACATAAAAAAAAAATTTCACTAGATGCTAAAGTTAAGACATAGCTGTTGGGATTCATCTGACCTAACTTTAGCTTCTAAAAAACCAGTTATCTACTTTAAGTTAGTCACCTACATCCCCTTTTATGGCTGGCAGAAAGAGAAAAATATCTCTAGAGAGTTATTGATGCCATAGCCTTACACGTCAGGAGAAATGATTTGCCCTATGAAAGTGCTTCTTTCTCTCCACTGAGTCGCAAAAAAGCTACAGAAGTACTTTCTATTTGATGTCTGATTTTTAGGAAACAGAAGCTAGGTAGTTGTGGTGGATCCCCCACCCATGCAGATTAGAAATCTATATGGATATTAATGGCTACACTCAAAGTATTTAATCAAAGCAACAAATAGTTGTCAGCTCCTTTGTAGCACATTTTTAATACGGTGATGCCCAGTTTTTGAAGAAAATAGGATGAGGAATTGCTAGAAAACATGTATGAGAGCCCTGAAAGAAAAATTTATGTTAATTGCAAGAACTATTGATGTACCTGATGTTCATAAGATATGATACTAAAGTAATACTACACCAGGGACATCAAGGAAGAGGGAGTTAATATAATCATAAATTTATTAGTGAAGAAGGGTAAATGAACTCTTCATTTTTTGTGTCAAAAAGTCCTGTAACACATAGGATAGCCTAGCCAAACTCCTGTTTGGAAAGTTATGATATGCCAGCTCCATCCAGCTTACAGTTTCAGTAAGAAAAATAATTCAGTTGCTGAGGGGTTCATGCCCTTTTGTAGCAGAAGACATGCGTCTCACCTAAATACCCTGTAAATTCTGGCATGGTACTCTTGAACTGAGCAAAGTAAATGAATTATTAGTCAAAATCAGAGCTAATGGTAGACCTGGGCAAGTTGCTTTGTCAGGATACTACCATGGAAGAGAGAAGGGAAAAAAAACAGACTGCCTATGCCAGAGGTCTAACCTGGATGTTTCCACTGCTTTGCTGAGAAAGAGCTGGGGTGTGGGAAGTTGTCACAGTCCTGGGCTGGAAGCAGCCCACCTGGGCTCAGTTTCCCTGTCCCCCTGGAAGCATGAGGAGCAGCAAGCCTGAACCGCTAATGCTTTCCCTTGGCTCTTTCTTCATCCTTCTTATGTTCCTGCCCACTCTTCGTCTCCTGTCCATGACAGGAATGCCTTGCTCTTGCCGCGCTCCACTAGCCTTGGAGTGGCAAAAATCAGCTTTGCTTTGCACAACTGAGACCTCACAAGCCATCTCTGGTCATTAAACCCTGACAGTCTTGAAGTGTGCAGGCACAACGTGGAGAGGTAAGCATTTGGCATGGGGAGCTCTGTAGAAGAGGTTGAAATATTCTTGCATGCAGAAACATTGTTTTTATTTCAAATTGGTGTACTATATGCTGAAATGGCAACTTTTTTTGCTGTCCACATGACCTGTAATTTCCACTAATCAGTTTTAAAATCTCAAACAAAATGGTGCTTCGAGTCAAAAGATCAGTTAATATAAAATACTTCTATAATCCCTTGTTTTGTAATTTCATTGCTTTCTAAAGAAAAATCACAAAAATACCATAACAGGACATTTTAAGTAGATACATCATTCTGTTTCAAAGTTTCTATTTTTTCCCAAATCTGTTCAAAACTTCCTGGAGAAAACACAAGATTATTCTTCAAGCAGAAACATTCCTCAACATTTTCTTTTAAAAAGCTCTTGATGAGATGTATTTGGATTTCTGACCAGCTATTGCCTTAAATCATTTCATCACTGAGTGCAGTAAAAAGGAGCCTCACTTGGTGGAAAAGAAATAACATCAAAGCAGCCTCATCTGGAAGAGTAGTAGTGGTAGCAGAGATCTGCAAGGCTTTCATTTGGTTAGCAGAAGATCTTCAAAGTTTCTGAAGTAGAAATGTTTCCTGCTTCGGAAAGAATAAAGGTAAAAAATAGGTTATAATTCAGATTCAAGGAAGAGCATGAATGAATTGCTTACTTTCTTGTCAAATAAGGTGTGATAGGAGATAAGGGTTCTCAGGACTGGAATAGATACCGAGAGGGTGGTCAAACACTGGAACAGGCTTCCTAGAGAGGTGGTTGTGCCCCAAGCCTGTTGGTGTTTAAGAGGCATTTGGACAATGCCCTTAATAACACGCTTTAATTTGGTCAGCCCTGAATTGGTCAGGCAGTTGGACTAGATGATCGTTGTAGGTGCCTTCCAACTGAAATAGTCTTGTTCTATTTTATTCTATTCTATGAGCTAAGCAAAACAGTACATAAAGCACCTTTGGACTTTCTTTCAGGGGGTTCAACAGTTTCGCGTATGTGCAGAATTGTCACAATTACAAAAACAACAGTGTAATGAACTTTATATGTGTATGCTCACTGTTCAAACTGCACTGTACTTTTCAAAATACACATCTGTATGCAGTAGATTTTCAGAAGCCATAACTGTTATCTTATTGTCAGCTGCCATTTAAGGCAATAGTAAAACTTCCCTAGTTGGAAACAGAATTAGGGCAATGCTGAGCACATCTGGGAATATCACCTGTGCTATGAAGACAGTGTAAGTATAACTCACCACACCCCAAGAGGAAATATTTTATGATTTCCCCGTGTATTATGAGTATGTAATTAGTTGAACAGAAGATGGGAGTTTAGATGCCCACACAGACAAGTGCAAAACGCATGCTAACAGAGTGAAAGAGAAAGAGGGAAGATGGACTATTGATAAACTCTTTCAAGGATGTCAGCACCATCAGATATTAATGTTCTACCTTAGATGCCTAAAGATAGAACCTGTGTGCCTGCACAGTCACAGCACGGGGACTGTCTCCATAGTTTAGACTCCTTATTTACTCATCTGAATTGGATGCTGGAAGACAGATAAGGTAACCAGTCTTTTAAGTATTCAACTTCTTCAGTTCTCCAGTGTACAAGTTGGAAAGTTCACATGCCATGAATCCTTTGAGCGAACCCTAGTTACAAATCAGTGCAGCATACTAAAATAAACAGGGCTCTTTCACTCCATCTAGAGCCAGACAGGGTTGGTTTTCAGCTTAATAGACTCATTTAAGAAAAAAACTATATAGGGAAACGGATGCGTTTCCATCGCAAGAGTAATTAAATCTACAGTTTTGGCTTTACTCCATCTAGTGGCAACAGGGCAGAAATTCTCCTCCCTCCTTCCACACAGAAGTAACAACTCGTGAGCTATGGCTAAAAGTTCGTGTTGGATGTGCTTGGCATTGTTTGGGCATGTCTGTAGTCAGTGAAGCGCAGAGGTCAATGAATGGGCTTTGATGTGTTCACCACTGACACAACATGGTTCCCATTACACCACCCCACCCTTGGTACAGGAGCCTGGTATGGGAACTGTTAGAGAGAAGGCAGGAGGAGAAAGCACCCGATGTGGATGGAAGCAAAGGTCTGCTGAATGCATGTAAACAAGGGGTGTTATGTTAGAAAGGTTTGAGAGAAATGCATTCATAGCTTCTGCTAAAGATTTCTTAGGCAATAGAAATCTAACAGGGAAGAGACAGATTCATTCATAGTCAAATGTGTCCTAGAGTCCTCAGTCAAAAATCTTGGATCAAGTCTTGTTTTCCTGGTGTGCTGGAAGCAGACTAGTTCTGGACCAAGTCTTCTAGGTATTCATGCAGCAGTCCTTGCTTTAAATTACTTTTTGCTTGCAACCCTTGAGTTTCCATGTGAGTTTCCAAATAGGACAGAAATCACAGGAAGGTAAGGCACATCTCTGGCTGCATCCAGGTCTGCACTCAGAAGCAAAGGATCCTCTCTGGGCATATCAGTTCTCACATTAACTTTCTCTAATACAGGGCTGGATTTTGTGTTGGATTTAGATACATTAAATGGTCTGTGCAAAATGTATCCAAATGCAACACAAATGCAACATCTGAATTTTAGGAATGTTCAAATACCATTGGGATCTGTAAGCTTTAATTAAAGTTTAAAAATTGATTATGTATGTGTGTGCATGCACACATGCAGACACACACATATATACACACTATCTATATTAATATCCATATACATATACATAATGCAGCTGCTTCTTAGAGATCTTAGCAAAGGATCTGGGTCTCATTCTGCTGTATTTTGTATAATGGACAATTAAAAAGCAATCCTTCTGAGGTTTTGGATGAAGGCAGATAGAAGAAGTCATCTTATATGACCACTCTATCAATCAGGGTAAGAAAAAACCTCTAAATATAGTGAGATAATTTCTATAAAGCATCACTGAATCATGCCTCTGTTTTCATTCAAATCATATAGTAATTAGTAAGTGATGATCTGGTTTAGAAGAAAGAACATACTGTTTTTGTACACTGGGCTTTGTGTACTGTTTGGGCTAAATTAAGACAAATAACCAAGACAATATTTTGCTTTGATATCAGTAAATATTGGCATCAAGAAACCATTGCCCCATTATTTTTAATTGGAAGAATTCAGTCTAAACCTTTTTTTCATCAAGTTAAGGAGGTGATGTCATATGGTAAAGGCTGGATATTCAAAATAAATCACTAACAAGTCATTTTGGCCAAGGAGTATGTGTATCAGATATACAATTGGACATGTCTGGAAGAAAATGCATTATTGTCATAAGACTTAGGAGTCAGAGCCTGATGAGTTTGTGTATCTTGCAAACAGTTACAAAAGTAACCAGACATTTCCTGCACAACTCAACATTTTTCAGGGAATGTCCTAGACTTTATAGCAAATAACCTTGGATTACACACTAAGACCCTGACTCAGCACCCACTGCTGAGTGTTTTTCTCTCTTCCTGTAGAGCCCCGCACGACATGCTTGTCAAATGCGCGTTGTAAAATCCATTGCAACGTCCAAAGCGAGCCAGCGACTGAGCATTATGCATTAGCATGTTCCGGAGCTGCGTTCACGGAGACGCGGCAGCAGCTAATAATTACAGGCCACCTTCTGTGCTTCCCTTGGTCTCTGATCCTGAGTGTCCCGAATGATTTAGAGCCCAGGGAGCTGGACCCCCCATCACTCAGAGGCAGCTCTGGTCCCACATGCTTGTTCCCTCCATTGCAGATGCCTGCCCTGCATGGGCATCACTCCACCTCCACACCCATGGACACCGGTAGCATGGGGGAGATATTGTTTTGTCCGCTCCTGGGCTTCAGTCTACACATAGCAGGTCATAGAAGTATAGGTGTCTGGCTATAGGTGACTGGCTCCATGGCAGATATCCTGGAGGATGAGTTAAGCTCCCCTTGGGGAGCATGTGGGAGATTTAAGTGCCTCCTAGGCAGTGTATGATATCCAAAGGTTCTGAGGGTAAAGCTCCTGCTAATTTGATCTGCCATAAATCCTAAAAGGTTTTATCAGTGGGAGGTATCTAAAAATAAGCTCATTACTCTTTCTCACAAATCACCTGTGAATTTTTCCCTAATTTCACTACCTAGCCATATGAATTGACAGAAAACAGAGTATCAGTGGACAAATTAGACCTCTTCCTGATGACAACACGGCAGAGCTCCCTCCAGAAGAGGAGCTATGCCAGTGTAAGCTTGGTTTATGTAAGCCTCAATTTTTGCAGTAGGGTAACTGTGGATCTACCCTGCAGAAAATCGGAGCAGATGTGTAGTGTCTGTGTGGAAATAGGAACTTTCCTTTCTAATCAACCCCGCAGTGATACCTCAGCATGGATTAGACCCCAGGCAGGGCATTTCTCATGCTATGAAGTCTGGACGTGGGTGAATATTTTCACAATCAAAGTGAGGCTGAGGAAAAAAATAAAAAAAAGCTGGCGTGTCTCCAGGAAGCTCTGTTTTTCATTTCACCTGAACTGTTTAGAATTTTTACAACTAAAAATTGCTTCTTTCCATCTGTGGAGCATTTGCTTCTTGGAAAAGATGCACAAAGCTAAGACATGAAAGACATTTGAAATAAATAAATAAACTAATACATTCTTTGGAGAATCCATGCTGTTTCCCTACTGCTCCCCATTTTCTTATGAAGACCTCTCCACAGATGGAGGGCAGCCGCGGTCTCCTCGGCAGTAACGAGGGACGGAAAATAATTCCAGTAAGTAAATTACAGTAGCTCATATGTCTGCAGTCTTAATAAGTTCTGTTTCTAAAGTGTAGGCCACAAACTAGTTTAGTGAGGGGAGGGCATCTTTCATATACATGCATTCATAAATGTTATAATTTCCAAATAGTTTACCTAATATGATTAGCTGTGGATAGGACTGCCTGTTATAAACATTTTGGGCAAGAATGGCATGGAGGATGTCAAGTGAGGCTGCAGCACCCACTTCAGGGACAATTCAGGTCAGTGTTCCTGCTGGCACTAAGGTAGCTGAAGACTGACTATTTTATATGGCTTGGTGGAGACAGAGATACAACAACACATTTCTCTGGTCTCTCTATAACCTCCCAGCGTTTACAAGTACCCAGTAACAAGAGTAACAGTGCAAAGGTGGCTTATAGTCAGCTTCAGACTTCCTCCCCCTGCTCTATGACTGCTATCAGCATCCCTCTTTGAAAGGTTTCACACAAAAACTTACCCGGAGACATTTCTGAGGCGAAACTGTGTCAGGCAATTGAGGAATTTTCCGCTGCCCTTTGATCTGAAATGATTACAGTAAAGCAGAGAGCAGGATCTGCAAGCAAGGACAGCAGCGAGGGCAGATACTCGCTCGGAAAGAATCAAAGCCTTTCCATTGACCTCGGCTAAATGCTGCTAGCCCATGCTGGCTGCAAGTCTTACCCTAAATTTTTCTCCCTGGAAAGGAGTTACCAAGCGTCCTTCCACATGCTCCTGGTAGTGACAAAGATCAGTTGGTAGCAGCTATCAAATTCTGTCTGCCCAGATGCAGGGATCTGTGTGGGCTAAGGGTTTTGCTGGATTTGGATTCAGAAAGCAGATGTTGCATTAGCAGGCAATAGAAAAAGTTCTTGGGCTGTCGTCTCGTAAAGTGATTAATTATTTAATGGGACTTTTCTTAATTGTCGCTTAGCAGCTCTGAAATAGTGGAAGGAGTTATTTCAGAAAATTGCACACTGTTCTACTAACTGTCAGGTATGGTGATTTGCAGCTAGATGGTGGCACCAGCCTCTATGGTCCACCAAACTGAAGACCACATTTCCTTCGTGATTTGTATTGCTGGAGCTACAGTTGGGTTGTATTTGAAGAATGCAGGAGAGGAGCCAGGTCCGGTAAGGACCTGAGGAATCCTCTTGTTATTCAGGTTGAAAGCTGGTTATGAAGAGCGCACAGAAGATTTGCTCCCTCCTCTGTAACTACTCTGGAAAACAGAAAGCATGGGATCCGATCTTCTTTTGAAGCTCATAAAATAGACTCAAGAGTAAATCTGTTGTTCTAAAATCTTTTCCTAAGCACACCGGACTTTTGGACATACAAACTATCAAGCTTTGAGCAAAAAAAGAAGAGAAAGACCATAAAGGCCATGCATTTGATCCCAGGGCTAGTGAGGCAGTGTGCTGTAGATGAGTTTGCAAACCTTAGTTCTATCACTCTGCAATAGTCAGAGCTATAAGGCTCTCCCTAATGTGTTACACAAAAGGGCTGCAGCACACAAAGCCTGGAACACATCAGTTTACAGATCCCAAGAGGGTCCTGTGGAGTCTATTACTTTGATGAAGTGGTATTTAAAATTGCATTACCCAGCAGTTGTTTAACCCTCCAGATGTTGCCCCTGTGGAGTGTTTAATACAACGTGAAGCGCTGGTAGGCTAGGCCATAACCTCATGTCATCTTTTCAGCAGGTCACATCAGGTCTTACTATCTCCTACTAAATCAATACAGGATGACCTGACATAGCAATTTTCCTCCTCTGCTGTTCTTTTTTCCAATAGTCAGTAGAAAAAAACAGAAATAAAAAATACAAAAGAATAGGGGAAAGAAAGGCAGTCTGAAAGCAAACAAACTCTAAGAAACTTTTGTTCAGCTAGGTTCCTATTTTTTCCCAGTTCACTCTAACAGCCCAGATAAATCAGCCTGGTGCTGCCATCTGCTGTTTCTCCTGCTTTTGACGTTGCCTACCTTTTTGAGTGCATCAGCAAGGAGCAACTAAAATGAACAACTAAACACTAATTCTAAAGGGAAATAGGCAAAGAGCCTATAACAAAAAAATTCCACTTAACCTATAATTTCTGGCAGCGTTTTTGAATCTTTGTACAACACACTAATAGTAATTCCTATGGTCACCAAAAAGGTAAGGCATGTCTGTGAGTTCAGTTAATTTTCTTTCCTTGTGATCAAGTCAACTTTTAGAAACATCTAGTCAGAAATCTCCTATGGCTTACAGGTCAAGGACCTGATGTTCCACGGTGTTTTTCATGGTTTAGATATTTGGTGCCACAGGTATTTGTTTTACAGAGCTGGCTTCCAAAGTCAACTAAAACCAATGGACAGACTTGCTTTGATTAGTGCAGGGCGCTTGTTAGATCAGCTCTGCAAAGAGGAAACTTTCTGCCTGAAGGCTGGACGTTCTCTAAAGACTGTCAGCAGCTTTTAAGAATGTGAACCAAATCCCTGCGTTCACCAGAAGGAATTCATTTGGCATATAACTCGCCTCATCACTCACCATTATGCTGCCTGGTACCTAGCTGGGCTGTGGCTCTGCCAGCATCTGCATTGAAACACAGTCCTGCCAGGTTTTCTGTTTTGGAGGGAGAGATGGAAACAAGGAGTGAACTTTTTTTTGTTTCATTTTAGCACAAACTTGAACTTTTATGAACTAAGGGCATTGGCATCCAGGATGTTGAAAAACAAAAACATTTTAGCATTATTACACAAAACTCTATTTTTCCCCCTCCATCTTTTTATTTTTGTGTGAAAACCTATTAGCACTTCTCAGCCAAATCTTTACCAAAGATTTCAACAGGGCCAAGATTTCAGCCCTTATTGGCCAGTGTCAGCACAAATGTGATGGCTGTTAGTATGATTACATCTACAGAGAACTGGTGCTTAGAGAAAATAACAGTTTACTGGCATCTCTTTTAGTGAAGTTTTTGAGATTCAAGTATCAAGGACATAGACGTGTACTGAACTCACTGTGCCAGTACAAACAATCTCTTGACACATGACTGCAGCCACAGAAATCAATGCCAGCATCGCTCTATCAAATTTGAAAGGATTGACCACTTCCTCTCACTGTTTGAAAACCCTGTGTAGGAATATAAAGCAGATACTACAGAACATGACAGCTCAGGAATGGGTGTCTGTCACACCTAACTCTTGACAAACGTGTTTTCCATCATCTGGCTTCACCTTCTGCTATTCTAATAAAGTCCTATGGGAGTGAAACCTTTGGCTTGCAACTACTTGTAGCATCTCCTTGCCTGATAGCAGCAGTAAAGCAGCATTCAGTGTCGCTACAGGTTCTTTACTGGAATCAATAAAGCTGGAGCTTGGGATCTTAACCAGAGTTGTGCTGTAATTTCTAGCTCTGAAGAATGCTCCTTCTCACCTTTGCAGGTCCACCTCCTCCGCTACTTACCTCTTCCAAAAATGCAAGTCTTTGCGAGTCCTTCGGCAGCAAGAAGCACGGGCATCGTTGCTTCCTTTCAGGATGAAGGAGCTAGACTCAAAAGAAGCATTTTGTGTGTGTGTGCTGAAGTGAAAAGACTTAAGCAAGCTAAATGAGCAGACCCATGCTTACAGAGTGGCAGACCTCATGCTGCAGGTGTGGTTAGAGCCAGTGGGACAGAACCAGCTCCCATCCTGGGAACTGCCCAGTGTTGATGGGCAACGACCACTCCAGTTTTGAGACCAAAAATGTGCTCAGGAGACCCAGACCCAAGCTTAGAAATGCTACTAATACACTCACACCTCATTTTAGTCTCCCCCCTCTCCTCACTTCCCTCCTGTTCTTCTTGTCAAGCCCAAACATCAACAGTTAATGTAGGCACTTGGTGTGATGCAAAATGTAAAGTGAATTGGCAATAATATAAATCTGGATATGTGGAGATATACTTAAAGAGAGAAAAATTCTTCAATATATTTGAGTTGCAACTGGTACATGAGTGCATGGGAAAGAAATAATATTTTCAACTCATCTTACCAGACTCCAAGTCCTGGAGCCACCTGTACTAGCAACAGGATGGTAAATGTTGGCCTGGGGCTGGAGGTTGTGTCCACGTCTCTTGGGACCACCCGGGCAATAAAAATCACCATTATTGTGATGGTGTAGATGTAGTTCGTGTTATTTGCTTGGTAACATTCATGTGTCCTTGATCAGTACTTTGTGGGGGAGAGAGAGAGCACGCGTAGGGAGCAGGCAGTTGTAGGGTATATGGCAACTGTAGGCCAATTAAGCGTTCGCCTTTTCAGGCCAGGCATACTCTAATAACCAAAGCAACCAGAAACAGGTGATCTGACCTTTTAAAATCAATAGCATCACTGTCCCCATGTCTTCCTGGGGACAAAGAGTATTTATAAAAACAGATTTTGCTGGATCATATTGCACGGTTCCGTTTACCTTTTGGTATCAAGATCTTATTTAAATGGTGTGTGTATACATATATATGCTACAATTAAAGAGAATTCAGTCATTATCAAATTTTGGTCCCATCTGACCTGACAATTCCCATTCTAAGACCTGTATTTTTAGTATATTTCTTGTCAGAGTATCATTTTCTGAACATAAAAGCTTCAAAATGTCTAAACTGCTATTGCCACTGTCCGGTATCAAATATATTTTTACTGCAGAGGAAAATGACTTGTTTCATGCTTCTCACATATTATCTTTATTAAACATTTGGACAGATACGCATCCATTTATTATATAAATAATCTATGGCTTCTTAGTTTGCAAATGCTGGTTGAAAGTTCACGAGAGCAGGCTTTTCTGTGAACTTTCTGTATAGCTTCTTTGTAAGTTCAGTCACTGCAATAAATCCTGAGACTATTGCCTGCTTAGCAGCATTTTGCACTGTACCTCAATGGCTAAAACAGGGAAGCTGGGAGCTCTACATCTGAATATTTCAAAACCTCTGAACAGCTTGATTGGAGTTTGATTTTCTTCTTAAATAATACAAGTTGTTCTGAAGAGAACATATAATCACAATTATCTGATAGTCAAATCCTTGGTGGCTAACATACAAAGCTCCACTACTGCTAATAGAGGTTTCATTTGAGCAAAGCTTATTGCAGCATTTTGTAGTCGCTAGAAAAAAAGTGTTCTTTGTGTGTGCTGTAGTTCAAAGCTGTAAGGTCTTTGTGAATGGTTACTCTCAAAGCGCTACAGAAGTTCCCCGGTTCAAGGTGGCTCCTGGCTCCTCGGAAAAATGAATGTGTGGTTCCAGCCTGGGAGGAGAGAAATAAGTGAAAAAGGAGCGTCCTTGGGCTAGGCAGGACAGGTCTGCCTAGTCCAGCTCTGCAGCTGGGACCAGTCAGTGCTAAGCTGGTTCAGGAGAAGGAAGAAAGGTGAGTGCTGACCCCAGTAAACACAATGAGTATCCATGAATCCAAATTCTCAATCACAGCAAAAGCTCCTCCAGCCCTATTTGTTAGAGCAAAAGGATTTTCAGATTATAAAACCAGGAGTCACCATGTGGTCACCTGACCACATAATTTAGGACACAGAACATCCTTGAATTTGATCCAGTTTAAACTTGAGAACATCTTTTAGATTAAAAAAAACCCAACAACATCTATTCTGGATGTAAAAATTACTAATGTTAGAAAAGCCACAATAAACTATTATCATCCACGCCAGTAGCTAAGTATTTCCCTGGTGAAATGCCTAGCCTTTTCCTCCTGTGCGTTTGTCCAGCTTCAGCCACCAGATCTTTCTGTATCTTTATTTGCTAGATTGGAAGAGTGTTAGTCCTGAAGTAAATACTTACCGTCTGTAACTGGTAATCCTTTAACCTTTTCTTGATATGCTTAAATACTGTGTACCTACAACTTCTACCAGAAAGTGCTTTCCAGTCTTTTGGTTGCTCTGAGAGCTGTTGCCTGCACCCTCTCTGGTTTTCAGGCAGTCTTTGGGAGTGCCTGAAGCAAACACCATGCTTCAGAGCTCAACACATGTACAGAGGAAACAAGGCCTCCCTGCCAAAAATGCATATTCCCAGGGGTCACGTTAGTTTTCAACCAGTTTTACTCCTGGAGTTCATGACCAGCTGATGCCCTGGACAAGACCCAGTGTGTCCTGCTTAAGCTCACTGCTCCCCTGTGGAGCGTGCTCCCAACAGCACGCGCAGCCCCTACACCTTGTTTCTCTGTGTCTGCCTTCAGTTTTGCCCATCGGAGAAATAACTATTGTTAGTTACGGTCATCTGCCATCAAACGAGCAAGCAGTTCAGACTTTTTCTTCTAGAGTTCCTTTAATGCTCATTATATATGATAACCCTAATCTTTGTAACATCTGCCAATGTTTTAAGTGACGATTTTATTCTCTTACCTGCCCTTAATACTAGCTCTGTTACTAATAGCAAAATTAGTACCGTATTTTTGCAGGACACTATCAGAAACAAAGCTGCTCACTGCTGAGCTCTTTATCTGTAGAAATGTTAGATAGTATCATCATTATTCTGTGTAGCTTCATTTCCCTGAAGTCACGTGTTATTATTCACTTCATGTCTAAGATATTATATAGAGTTACTGTGCTGCATTTTCAGCTCAGGGAGGTCTCTCTCAAGTGATGTAAGGAAGGTTGTCAAGTAGAATGCATTTTCTCTGTTTCTATCATGCTTTTCAGGTGAGAGTGCCAAAGTTATTTGTTAATTAATGAGCTCCATGAATGAAATGAAATATTATATTCTGCATGTACTAATTGAAATAAGATATTATATGTAGGTGAAATGAAAGCCACAACAAAGATAAATAAAAGTTTCACAAGAATTTAGTGACAGACCATGAAGAGGACCCTGGGAGAAAGAGGGAAAAAACTCTCTGGTGCCTTGCTTTATTCATAAAGGCAAATTCACTCGCTTTCTTTCTGAAACTGGTTCATACTCAATCTCGGCTCTACGTGTCAACTCCACTTTTTTGTCTTTCAAATGCTGAGCATCTTTTGATATGTTTGATAAGTCTCTATTAAACAATTCCCATCAGAGTGCCACAAAGACATACGTATCACATAGAAAAAAATCTCATGGCTCTTATTCCACATGGACTTCTGCAAAAATAACCAGTTACAAATAAGCAGGGGTGCATATTTTCCATGATTCATGCTGCAGAACCCACCATAGACTGTGGGACTGTTGTACAGAATCTGAGCTTTCACAGAAAAAACGTTACCAGGCGGTCTGATGGTGAGGGAAGCCTTCCCAAACAGGAACTGAACGTGAATCAAGTCGGGATGACTCAGATTGTTTTTGTGATTCTGCAGAGAGACAATCTGAGATAATAGCTGGGTTGTGTGAACTATTGCTATAATTTATTACAATAAAAATTCAAAATACAATGACATATTCATATTACTGTTGCGAGTTGGGTTTTTATTTTTACTATGTAGATCAAGAACTCTGTAATACTTACATTTCTAGCCTGTCTGTGTGAATAAGCACATAGAAGAATATTTATAAAAGTCGTCTGTATGCTTCGTAGGCTATTGCAAAGTTTCATCCTAACAAACATAGCAACATCCCTTTTGTAGGCTTGGTGAAATACATTTTGATGAGAAGACAGTACTGTCACAGCAGGACTGAGTTACGGAGGTAGGTAGCCAGCCTTAGGACACTGAGGAATTTTTAATACAAGTGTTACATGCTGAAGCTTGAAGCTTACGACAGAACAACATTTCCTTTCCAGATGGTGAAAAAAAAGAACGACTGGGAAAAATAAGCCTAAGCCTTTGCTTAAATATATAAATTAGATTTGTGCTGCTTTTGATACAAAGAAAGAAACCCAGGCTATTTCTGTTTCACAAAATAGAATTACTGCCCAGGTGTTGTATAGCATAGGCAGCACAAAGCATCAGTACAGCTAAAGGACATCTCTGATGTTTGTGTGTTGTACAGGCAGGTTAAGTAAATGGTTTTAATTTAACCAACCAGATCCCATGACTCAAGGTGAGAAAAATTCTTCTTTAGTGCTGTACTCCATCCTTTGCCAGAAAGCTGTTCTGAATCAAAACTATATTTATCCATTATTTACCAGTTTAGTCAACTGAGGACAAGTTGTTCTGAAAATATTTGTTTAAATCAGCCAGCCAGGCAGCAAGAAGAATGAGGAGAGGAAAGAAAAAACACAACAGAAACGCATCTAAAATTCCAGGGGAAACCTTTTTGTTGACTTTATCAGGATTTGGCCAAGATCTACAGTCAACAGATGAGAATGATGGCTATTAACGCAAGGGAAAGAGACTAGAGACTGAAGAAAGAAGAGGCAGAGAGAGGAAAGTAGTGGGAACTTCCCAAGTTCCCATTAAAAAGGGCAAAATGGAGGTCGAGCTGCAAACAAGCAATGGAAGGGAACAAAAACTGAGAAAGTAAAGTAAAAGATGTGTGACCATTGATTTTAACGGCCAGAGTTGTCAGGCATTGGCCTTGTCTATAGGTTTTCCTGAATGGGTGCTAGAGCCACAGGCTGGGTTCAGTATGGCCGTGATATTGAAATAGCTGGAAAATTTGGAGACATTATTCATGTCTGAAGCTCTGGGAAGATCACATCTGGGTAGTAGTAAAGGGAAAGATTTATCTTGCTGTTTAAATGAAGTTCAGTTTGGAAATGGTTGGGGAATTTTTGTTACAAAATTATATTTGGGGTCCTCCCTCTGAAAGAATATTTTAATTTGTAATTTTTACCCTGATAAAATTATTTTAGTAGAGCATAATATGTGCAGCGGGTATGTATCAGTAATGACCATGAAAGGGCAAACACCACACAGCCAGTCTTATAGGATTCAGGAAGGACAGAGTCTAAGTTTAACCACAAAGAAATCCAAACATGTTAAGAAATGTGTCTGAAATGAAGTGACTAGCAAATCCTCCAAAAATCAGTCTTTGTGGGGAAAGTAAATGTGGAAGGCATATTGTCGTCTTAATCCATAACAGATTGACACATCTTTTGAAAAACAAACTGCAATTCTTTCTGAACTATGAAGCCTTGAAGGGATACCAGGCACAGATTTACCAGCCAGGGAAAAGGTCCTTTAGCCGCTTTCCTCTTGCGCCAGCCAGACCTCCCCGCGCCACTCCCTTGACTGTTTTTTAAATAAAAACATCCAAATATGTAGCTAGTAGAGAGATGGGTGGATGACCAATAGCTGGGTAGATAGTAGATAGAGGCCGCTTTGTTTTTCCTCCCAGAGTTTTCTGGTTCGTGATGCAGTAGCTTTATTTTCCTTATCACATCTCCCCACTGATGATCTGTCCTTCCTGAGTCAGCTTCCAGTGCAGTGAACGGTTTCCATTTTTTATTTACCATACATAGGTAATTATAACTTTCCCGGTGGACGTGGGCAAAGAGCTTGCAGTCTTGACAACCACATTAAAAATGATGGAAGCACGTGCTGTTGATGCTCCAGCTAGTAGAAGAACACAGGCCTCCAAACCTTTTCAGGGTTTACAACATAAGATGACCTTGTTACCCCAGTCTTACAGACATGAATCAGGACAGAGATGACTCATCACAATAAATATCTGTTATATGGCCCAGATCTAATTTTTATGGCCACCACTTTCCTGCAGCACATTCAGGTACCAGTGTCCTCGTGACTTGCATCCTCCTTCTCACTTTTGGGTGTTTGCCCATGTTGTGGTGTGCCTCCTCCAAGGCCCCCACACTGCTACCAATGCCATTCTCAGGCTCAGGCCTCTCCACACACATGGGCACCACGGTCTGATTTTCCAGGTGAGCAGTATATTGGTCTTTCCTCCTCTGTGTACATACAAAGGGATTATTTGAACAAAACCAAGGAATAATCTTGCCAGAGGTTCTCCAAATTCTTGGGGAATGCAATACGGAGAGCCTGACAAAACCTGCCTTTGATGATGGGCAAACTGTCACAAAGTTGTTCCTTTTCTTAGTGTGGAACTGAATTTGCTAGCAAACTACACCATTACCTCCAAAGTGGTAAAAGATCCATATAGGATTGCACAAGAATTCACATAAAGCCTTACTACCGAGGGGAAAGAGTTGTCGGTAGCAATCTCACAAATAGTTACACTTCAAAAGCATCAGCCTGTAGGAGTTACAGTAACGTTCAAAACTCCAGCAGCTCCCTGGATGTGATCTGATCTTCCTTTCTCCATCAGCAGCTGAGCCAGGTTTTGAGCCAGCAATGTTTCCACACAAATTAGTAGTAGTAATAGCAGTAGTAGTAGAAATAGTAATAATAATAATAATAATAATAATAATAATGCCTTCCCCTACCCATCACTGCTCCACGTGGAAGGCTTTGTAAAACAGATTTCCAGCAGAGCTGTGCCAGTTGCACACACAGCAGGCAGATGCAGAGCACATCTGTTTCAAAGGATGTGCCGTCAGCAGCAGAGGCACTGCCACACAAAATGCCAGCGTACGAAAAGGCACCAGCAGACCTGCTGTAGGATCCTGTGGGGTGGGAACATTGTCCCTCCTGTGACCAGAGACAGGACCGCCCAGCCTGCGTGACAGCAGTAAGCCATGTGCAGCCTCCATCCTACTGTTCCTGCTTGCAGCTCCGTACACGCTGCACCACACAACCGTGCTCATTCACCTCTACAAATATCAGGTTGCCATTGATTAATATGAGCTTTTTTTTTTTCCCCCTTGATGACGAATGTTTTTACATTCCCAGAGAGGAATACAGTGTCCCACTGTACATTTTCAATTGTCTTGTCTGTTTCTATAAAGCTGGGAGGATGGACCAACAAAAATCACCTGGGATGATGAAGGGTTTTGATGAAGGGCTCCCAAAACCCACCTTTGAACAAGTTACTAATGCCTAAACAGGTGCCTATACAGGCCAGCTAGGAGCAAGCCAGAAGCAGGCATGTTTCCCTGCTCTGAGAGGTGTCCTCAGCAGCAGGGCACAGTCACGTTTCTTAGCCCCAGCCAGCTCAGCTCAGAGCTACGCCACACCGTGACAGCCCTCCTCGCTCCCCTGGGAAGCCAGCACTGCTCCAAGTTGCGGGAAAACCACAGTCAGACCCTGTGTTTTCGGCTTCTACTGCCTGCCCAGCCACATCATCAGACTGTCTAATTTTTTGCAAATGGTGTAGACATCAGTGAATTCTCCAGATATTAAAAGACTATCCTTCAGCCTGCTATGCCACCTCTGAACGTGACCCCCCACCTAGACTGCAGCCCTTCAAGTTATCCTTCATTTGTTTGTTGGTGTGCTCAGTTAGATCTGCAGATCGCTTTGATTATTTGAACATCTGGAAGTTGTCACATGTTTTTTTTGACTGTGACCATCTGAAATATTACCCAGCAGGACTTGGGGGGAGACACAGTAAGGAAACAAAAACATCCTACTCATAAGAACATGTGGCAGGAATTATCAAATGACACCATCCCGAAGGGGAGTGCTATATATCCAAGCAAAGGCAAACTTTCCCTCCATCCCCTAAAGCCGGGACAATTGCTTTCCATAACATCCATTCATTAAACAGTGTGTTATGAAAGTTGGCTGTCTCCTACTAATGGAGAAAAAGCATTTCTTTTATCCTCTGAGTTTCAAAGCTGAAGAGTAGCTCCCCACGTACATGATTCTCCATAGAAAAGCCTCCCCAAAATGGTTCAACATCTGAGGTCATTAGGGTGCATAGCCCTGGTTTGCCTGTTGTCCTCACAGGCAGAGTGCAGGTTCTTTGGTAAAGATGGAATGGGGTGTGCAAAAAAATAAGATGGAAAAGGTTGAAATACAGAGCCAGAGTTTCTCAGCAATCCTGTCACACGGACTAGGGGCTCTGGGGAAGAGGGGAAAGGCAGCCCAAAACCAACGCAAATGAAACCCATGTATTTGCAGCACCCACAAAACATAATTTAATTATGCAGGTGGAAGCTCATGAAATTCAAGCACAGTTTTTAGATTTGGTTTCTCGTTCTCACCAAGATACAGATAGCAAGTGACATGTGGACAGTCGTAAAGACTGTACTGTTGCAGTCTGGCAGTGGTTAACCAGTGATATTTTAGCCTTTGCCAAGAGGTTCCCCTAAAACCAGGACTAGACGGGAGCGGGTTTCCTTCTGGCCAGCCTGTTTGCTTACCTAGATCATAGGACTGAAATCCCATTGCCCTGGATGCAATGAGGGGAACAATGGGAAGCAGTGCTCCCATCACGACTTCAAAGCCCACCTTCCCCGTGGGCAGCCTGCTGGAAGGAGGGGTCTCTGCTGGGGTTTCCTCCCAGGGACATGCCCAGGCTTCCCCAGGCACTCGCAGTCAAATCTGTATAACTACTTCTTCCATCAGTCCCCAGCCTCTGCATGTCGCCAGAGTCAAATCAGACCTTGATGTACTGGCTTTGCCCCATGGCTGCCATTGTTTCTCCTTCATTTGGGGCTACTTTTATATCCAGTGGCACAGCACTGTAATTTTTCATTATTTAAATCAGTGCCCATAGCTACTGAAGTCAATTTGAGACACGCCAAATGTATCTTGATACAATCCCAATGACCTAGAAGGAATTCCTTGTAGTGCAGCGACATCGGTTCCTGGGAACCGTCTTAACGGATCGCTCCCCTCTGGTGTAACCTAACAAAAATATTCCATGTTCTTTTTACGGGGATATGAAGAAAGGTTAGTTTTCGTTTTTTTTCAATAACGACTACTGTCAGTTGTGCCATGCCTCTGTTTTAGCTGCTGACCACATAATCAGTAAAATACGTGTCAGGCTCATCAACTTTTAACGAGGCAATGCAGTTCGATATCAACCTCAGCACACGGATCATCCCCTACTTGCCACGTGCACTTCATTTCCAACTCCCGTGCCCCCCCATTTACCTCAACCTGCATTTTCTCTTTGGGAACCCACACTTTCACCAGGAGAAAGAGCTGCAAGGGGAGAGGGGAAGGGCAGGGAGCGCGTGGGTGACAAGGGACAGGCTCCAGCCTTCGGCTCTGGGTGCTGCCTACTCGGTGCACGTGGGCTCCTGCCCTCCCCTGGAGGAAACAGCACCTTTGCCCCACGTGGGCAGCGTGGGCGCCCGGCCGGGCGCGGTTCCTGCGCTCACCCGCGAGGTGTCACTCCTGCCACGCCGCCCGCACCGCGGGGCCGCCGCGCCACGCTCCGCGAACGGCCCCGGCCCCGGTCCCGGCCCCGGCCACCTCCCTCCTCCCCGCCGGCGGTCCAGCGAGGGCAGGGGTCCCCACTCCCGAAGGCTTGGGGAGCAGGCTTTAAGGGGCGTCTGTATTACCTACATCTGGCAGATGTTTTTAGTCGCTAATGTTGGAAGCGAAACTTGCAGTGGCTGCCCAGCGACTTTTAACATCACCGTAGCTAAGGGTTTAGAGAAGGAAAATGAAATCAGTTTTATTTGTTTCCTGTGAATATCGGTTCTCGCCGCGTAAATCAGCAAGACTGAGCCAGGAAAAAAAAGAAATCAAATAGACAAAAGAGGCATATGATCTCTTCAGAACTATTGGAGGGAAAAAAGGAAAAAAGCACGAACTTTTGATAACACCAAACTAGTTTGCTTTACTATGGTAAAGAAAATTGTTTTGACTCCCTTCCTTCGTTTCTGATTCTATGCTCTATTTAGATTTCTCAAATAATGGGCTATAATGAATACCAAAAATGTCCCATCCAAAAAATGTCTATAATTAATATTTCTCATATTCAGCATTACGCAACTCAAAGTAAGTAGTACCATTCAGATTACACATTTTTCCTTAGCAGAATTAAAATTTTGGCAGTATTGTACCAGATCAGCACTGATACACTGGCCATGCTGGTGCTACCATGTCAGTACCAATAAAGGAGAAAGTAAGAGTACCCAGGAGAGCGAGCTGTTACAAGAAGCCATTTCTGCATTACATGAAGGACTGATGCTGACTGCTGCAGACAGCTTTTCTCTGGCACAGCAAGAAGAAGTAGGCAGCCACCGCTGCTGCTGCATGCACAAAACCACGAGGCCTCAGTAATGAGGAGTAATGAGCTCCAACCTGGTGCAGGAGCCTTCAGGAACTGGAAAAGAATGCGGCTTCTTCACCACGTTGGGCATGGAAAGGCTTTTTCTTCTTTCTTGTCTTGCTTCTTTTTTTTTACACAATGCAATTGGGGCAGCACATTCAAAATCTTTATTTAGATGAAAAATAAAAGCAGCGGGCTCTACATGGTTTGAAGGTATGTAGATCGAAGTCCTCCTGTCCTCCCAATTCCCAGTGCTGACCCCCAAGTCATGCAGTGCCACCAAACATGTATGTCCTGTGGTCTCTCACTCCTCTTCTGCTTACTCCTGATGCTTCGGTGGTCACAGCATTAAACACTCAGAGTAGGAGGTCAGCAGCCATCCGTGAGTGCTCTCAGGGTACAGAAACTAAGTGATAGCCATAATGAGAGGCGGGTGGTGGGCCTTGATATCACTATCCCAGCTGTTATTTTTATGCTCTTTTTTATTTTTATCATTCCTTCCTCCCTCTCTCTCTCTTAATCCTCGAGGTCTTCTGGCCTCCAAACCCTTGGTTTTTTTCTTTCTCATTAAAAGACACAAAGTGATCAAAGCCACTCTCCCTAGTCCATGCTGTTGGTGGAAAGAGGTTGCCAACAGAGCCACTGACAGATCAGCAGATGCTCAGCGCTCCTTGCAGATAGGAATCCCAAAGTTCAGTTTCAACATGGCAATGGGGTTTGAGCAGAGAGTAGAGGTCAATTTGTCTGCTGATCCACTCAGCTTTGACCAACAGCAGAAGAAATATCTAAAATTCAGATCTTCCATGGGTATTTTCTGGGTTTTGTTTTTGTTATTTTTTTCCCAATAAAATGTCTGAACATCGATAATACACAAGTAGACAGAAAAAGTAGATGATGTGGATCTGTATGACAGGAATTGCACTGGGAAGAAGCCTTTTGGAACAAAATGAAAGTCTGACATTTCAAGTGTTCTCGTTACAGGAAGAAAATAAAGACAGAAGTAAAAGTCCCCCCTGCACACAAATGCACCGGTGGGAGAGCAGCTGCAGTTATTCCCTCATGCCTGGGGTTTCCAACAGTGACAGAAAAGGACGAGGAAAATGACTGAGAAGGAAAGCAAGAGATGAGAGATTAGGCAAGGCCTTACTAGTCAGGGACCCAGCAAAGTTGCTGAAGTACTTCAGGTGGGGTGGAGGAAAGAGAAATGGAGCAACCCCAACTGACTTAGGAATTAGAAGCTTAACTGTTCCTTAAAACTGACTTTCTGGAAACCAATTCCCTCATTAATTGAACATTATCTATCTAATTGTCTGCACTGTATCTTCAGCAGTTTACTTTGCTGCTAGTCTCTCCTTTTAAAACACCAGAATATTTAAAATAAAATCTATCTATTCATGAAATTCCACCTTTATGCCCCCTCCCCAAAAAAACTTTATCTGTGATTTAGGTATAACCTGAGTTTCCATAGGCCTGTTCATTGGCTTCAGTGGAGCTACCTCCCAGACCAGTATGGACCAGACTTAGAAATAATTCCTAGTTTTGGGTTTTAATCTTCCTTCCTGTCTCCCACAGACAGTTTCTTTGATAAGAGACTGAGACGCTCTGCATCGCTTTGTGGACTGCCTCACCTCGCTGTTACCATGAAAGAAACTCAAGCTCCCTATTTATTTTGAATTGCAATACCTGGACTGAATGACATGAGTACCCGTCCCCTTCCTTCCCCCAACCCCGGGCACCAGGGGAGTCACATACCCAGGCTTCCTTTTGCCCATGTCCATTCAATGAACCTAAGCTAATGAATAACTCACCTCCCTCCCACCTCCTGAGGTCCCCAGCGACACCTCCCCACCAGGCAAGGAGGGATGTCCCCGCCATGTAACGGCACCCCTGCAGAGGCACCCTCCTCCCCAGGACATCGCCCCAGGCCCCTTCTCCATCAGCATGGAGCTCAGCTGGTGGCTCCTCAGCCGCCTCTTGCTGTCCCTGCCAGCGGTCTGCCCGGCCCCTGTAAGCCTGACCTGGTCACATATGGCATTTATATGCTGTTCACCGACATTAGCTTGGGCACTGAGGCTAAGTTTATTTGGGAGGGAAGAAAGGAAAGGTCAGGTGCTTCAGGTCTCCATTTCTGTTTTAGCAGGTTCATGCTCCTTTGCAGACATCCAGACAGGTCAGGGGGGTCCAGGTGAAGTGCTGGAGCCTGGCTTTATGGAGAGACTGGGAGAACAGTTTAAACAAAGGTGGTAACATTACTAACAGCCACTCTGTGGCCTGTTGCCTTACGATGGCATGCCAGACTAGCTTTTGAATGGGTACCTTAACCCTGCTGCCAGTCAAAGTAAAGATCTTTTGAAGAGAAGGGCTGATACCCAGAGGAGCTTAGGGAAGTACCTTCGGTGTTTAAAAATGCCTTTGTGTGGTGATGTCTGAATCCCCACTTACACCTCAAAGAGAGGGGAGTTTGGGGCAGCAGTGGCTGGAGCAGGAGTGGAGAGCTGGTGGGAGCAGGGTGGGGAAGGGGAAAGGCAGGCGCCTGGGGGCAGGACGGTCCCCTGGGATCAGGCCACAGTCAGAGGCACATTCTGCATCTGCATCAGCCCCAGCCCTAGTGCTTGCCTGCCTTTCTTTAGTGCTTTCTCTTTTTTTTTCTTGTAATTTCTTTCAATTCCAAGAAAGATAAAAGAGAGGAGGTAAGTGTAAAGAACATTAGTGAGCACCATAGGAACATGCAGGAGGGATCAAGGGAGCAAGGGTCAGAGGAACAAACAAAAAGAACCATAAAAGATGGAGAATCCTAAAAAAGACATTACTGAGGGGGAGGGAAAGAAAAGAAAGAGAGTCTAAAAGAAAAGACGAGTCATATAAAGAACAGTGCATCAAAGAGATGAACTCAAAAAAGGTCATAGATTTCAGGTTATACATTACTCTCAGCAAAAAGGTAGAAAAGTAAGTTACATTAAATATGCCATTGCTGCACATGTTTTAAAAAGGAAAGGGGGAAAGAGATAAAAAGGTGGATAGAAAAGTTATATGAATAATGAAATGCCTCATGTATGTGATACACATGCAGAAGAAGCAGCTGCAAGGCTAAGAGGAAGGGTGGTAAATAGTCTCTCTTTTGAAAGCTGACATCTGTGATGAATCTAATGAGAGATTTCAAAATCTAATCAAATCAAAAAAAGAGCCAATGAAGGTGAATGCAGCAGAATATATTTTGGGAGCAAAGAAAAAGTACAATAAAATTGTGCAAATGCCACTAACAAGGTAACATTTACAATTGTGTCTTAATATTGTTTGATATTTACTGTCCATGTCCACACTTGTAAATAAGGACTATCGCCTAGCATTTGAGCAGCTTCTCAGAGTTTATTGTCACAGCAATTTCTCTTAACAATTTACACATGCAGATCCCTTATGCCAAATAGTGATGATGGTACTCACTCTCATTCATGCATTTGTGCTAAAGAATCAGGCCAGCAGATTCCTCACTCTCACCCACACATAAAGATACCCGCAGGTAAATGGACTACAAGTATTTCACAGGTTAGAATAAAAAAAGAAAAGTGACCTTGGGAAAAAGAGAGAGATCGTCTGAAAAAGAGGATGCTACTCAATTGACAACTGAAGATGCCTCACTGACCCAAGAAGAGTCAGCTACGCACAAAGGGGAACAACCATCTACATTTTACTGCAGAGGAACTGGGCATCACCGTGCCACATAAGCTGGCACAATTCAGTATTGGCCATCTACTGCAAAAAGGGCAAGCCCCGTATTTGTGTGTACAGACAGAAGTACAACAGTAATCCTCTGCCCTCCTCCTGTAAAACCTGTGTGGGAGCCCTGCAGCCTGCTCTGGGCACTGTCCTCCAAGAAAGCTGTAACACCCCCCAGCCTGGAGGAGAGCAATGAAGAAACACTTCAGAAAACACCAGTAAGAAAACCAAAGGAGGCTGTAACATTGCAATGGCCATTTACTTATTTGAGCAAAAAGGTAGGGAACATTTTATTATAGTGCTTGTAGCAGCCTGGTCAAAAATAAAGGGATACATTGAAGCAAAGAAGATTTAGTTTAGATATTAGGAAAAAAACTTTCTAGTGGCAGAGATAATGACTGTCTGGAGAGACTCTGCAGCCCTCAAGCCAGTGTCTGTACAAACAAAACCTGTTTATTTTTATACTGTCACTTGAGGACTCCACAGTCCAAAACAGCACAAACAGGGGGAGCCCACCCTCAGAGAGATTGTCCTCTCTTCCCCTCCACCTCTTTGATATTGGGACTTCAGCCTATCTTCAACTCACAGGAGACAAAAGCATCAGCATAGTCAGATCAAAAGGCAGATTGGTATGATTCACAACCACTTAGTAACTTGCTTAAATGAATTGTGGACACAGAATATGCTCAAAGATTTGTTGATAATTTCCCTTGAACATCTTGGGATTAAAACCTTATTTTATACAGGTCCCTATAGCTATTAACTTTCTTTTAGCAAGATTCCTGTGTTTTATGCACCTAAGTTAATAAGTCCAGTGTTAGTTCTATGCACAACATCTCTAGCTAGAAGGGACACTAAAAACATGGCAATTTTAAAATCTAAATTCAAACAGCTGTTAATAACTTGGCATAAAGATAAATAATTGGAAGAGCTACAAACAAACCACTGGTCATTCCCAACTCCTCATTACAGTTATGTAAACGGCCTTCCCTCACCTTAGTTGTCTGCTTCATCCTAAATGCATTCCTCTAGGTCTCATTTTCTGGAACTGGTTTTTGCCCTCCTATTTGTTATTTCTTGGGGGACTCTCTGGCGTTTATGTCTCATGATTTCAAACAATATTAGGGGTGCAATTTGAAAAAAGCAATTCTAGCTATTTGGTATTAATTGCTTTCTAGCTGAAAAAATGTCATTGTTGGGTTTTAAAGGGTGAGGCACAGTTGATCTTGTCTGATTTTTTGGGTTTTGATTCCAGCTCTGCACAGCTGTGGCCAACAGGCTGGCAATCCACCAGCTGCATTCAGCCTCTCTTGTTCTTAATTCCTCCCCAGTTCTCCTCCCTTGTTGGTTCTGTTCTGGTCACCACAGTTAATTCCCATTTCTTACTTCTGTATTCACCTTCAGCTCATTCATTTTTGGCCAGTCTCCACTACTGTTTCAGCTCAGCATTTTGAAATTTCTCTCATCACTGTTTAAGGCCTTTTTCCTCCCTCTTCGGTTTTGTAGGATTGAAGGACAGTTTTAAATTGCACCTTACAGAAGAATGGGTGAATATTTTGCTGTTGTCAGGTAGGTGACAGGGAATCTCCTGTCTCTCCCACTGGCCATTTTCCTTCCCAGGCTGGTCTGGGAGCACAAAACCAAGGGTGCAGCACCACCAGGAAACACTTCTTTCCCCTGTAGGCTTAAGAGCTGTTTTATGCACAAGGATGCATGAGGAAAGAGACTGTCTGATGAACCCCAACTCTCAGATGGAGGTTCCCAGCTCCAAGTGGTTATTTTAATGAATATTACAATTAATATCCCCCAAAGGAGGGTGTTTTCACCTTCCTGGGAAGAGCCAGGAGGCATTGCTTGATGGCTCTTCCCCAGGAGACAAGAAATGTGGTCCCTTCAGATTGGGTTTCTCTCTCGGTCCTTTTTTCCTCAGCAGACTCGTGGCCTCACTGAAATTCCTAATGGGTATATCATTGTGTAACCAAAGTCATGCTTCAACTGTTTGGTGGTTGTACAAACATGCCTTACTCTGAGTTAATCTTAATTCTTGGAAATGGATCTTAATATAAATTTGGAAACAAATGTTTAGCTTTTCTCTGTGGGGAAGTAAAAGGAAGTTTGTGCCTACTTGGAGCTTCCAGTCCCAGTATGGTATCACTGGCAGATGACAGTGATCAGGTGAAGTAGAAAAAGATTGCAGACAAACCCTTTAAAAATCATCTGGTTGTAGAATAGACTTTGTTTGGGCCAAATTCCCTCATGTGTAACAGTGGAGTTGCATCACTTGAAACTAAGCTCAAATGAAACCTTAATACATCTCCCTGACTACTTTGAAATCCTTATTAGCAATGCATATTTTTACTTTACAGACGTGTTAAATCCTGTGCAAATACAGGGAAAGACAGCCATTCAATAGAGAATTCATATTTATTGAAAGGAAAGAACTAGAATAAGTACAAAATGGGTTCAGGAATCCAAATGCTCCACATCTTTTTATTGGCCAGTTGGTGTTGCAAAGTGATTTGGGAAAAAAATATTTCTTAGGGTAAAGTTGCATGAAATACCTAATCCATGAATTTGACACGTTAGTTATTTGAAAGGAATGATTCTTCAAAGCAGACACTGGCATCTAATTAGTTAACTCCTAAGGCAAAGCAGGCAATATACCAGCTGATGCAATTGGTGGCAGCAGGAGTTTGGAAATAAATATCTCTATTTGGCACTGAGAAGTGAAACAGAGCTCAAATTTCTGTGGATTGCCTGGCCCCAAGTTCATGCCTCAGAGCTCGCATTTCTGTGGTAAAGGAAAATTAAATCTCAGAGTTTAAGATCTGGGGTTCAGTGTGGCTATTTATTAAAATTCATCTGGCCTCCCTAGACTGTGAATATTTTGAGTTGACCTAGATGGAGCTCTTGATAAAATCAAGCTCTCGTGGGGCATTTCCAGTGTTTTCTGATAAAAGCTTGGTAGAATTGTGCTAACAAAAACTGAGACACTTTAAAGCAGTGATTATCATCCTAGCTAGAAACCAGAAACACAGCGGCATGTGAAAACAAAGAACACACAAAAATCCCAAACCTCCAGAAACCCCAACTGAGCAAAACCTGGGGAACAGCCATTCGTGGTGATTCATAATGCATTTTGTCCTGGGTTCATTCAGACTACCTCTTTAGAGATGCTGCAGCCAGGGCTATGGTTGCACGAGGCTACTGACAGAGCCAGCAGAGAAGTGAGCGCTCCCTGCAGAAGGCGGCTCACCTCCCTTCTGCCCACAGCTGCCCTGGGCAGGAGCCCTGTCCCTAGCAGCAACAACTCAGGCAGGTATCGGATGTTAAATGAGATGACTCTAGCATGAATGTATTCAAATTTGTTGTCTGATTGTGTCTATGACTGTCCCACTTCGTGTGTATGTGTCTGGGAGGGTGTGCATTTTTAGGTTTGGTAGTCCCTTTGAAACAAGATTCCTGTTTCTCAATAACAAACCAAAGTCAGTATGACAGGTGGCACTAGAGTTGGCTGTCCTGAGTCTATCCTGTGCATTGCTAAAAAGGCTTGTTTGTCCTATGCACCCTACGATGCCCTGGAGGTATCAGCATTTTGTCATTTGACTTAGTTCCCATCATCACTTTTCTACTCAAAGGTTCTGCCTAGCCTACTATCCTTACATCATCTCTATCAGTCAAAAGTGCTGTTTCTTAGGCCAAGCAGAGATTTCTGGTTCCAGCTCAGTTTAGCTTCAGAAGCTCCATATCGGCTGTCTCATGTGCAACGTCTGCATGCTCTCATAAACCTGTCTATAGGTCCCTGTGTGAGTAACCTCAGCAGTACACGTACAACAGCACACCTGAACAGAGCCCTTGAATTAAAATGACAGCCTCGCACATTACTATCCAAGGTTTGCTCTACAGACAGTATACTTAGCACTCCCAAAACACTACCTTTTCAGCTTAAAATGTTGCGTTGTTTCACAAGTGACAGCAAGGAGAAAGAAACACTGTCCTTCCTATTTAGCAAGTGCACATTTGTGTACTCAGCCGGCTTTGTTCATGTCCGTTCCTAAGGAAATGCCATTCAGTTGATCTGGTCTTGGGTAGCGACTGAATCGCTGTGCAGGCTGCGCTATTACAGAACGGGTCTAGCTTAAAGAAAGGTTTGCTTATGTGATGATGAGCAAGCTGGAAAGGTCTCTCTGCTGCTAGCTTGATAAAAAGAAAATAAAAAGTAAATGATTATCAATAAAGTGTGTTTGATTAGGTGTCACTGAGAGAAAGAAAATGCCATTTCATGTCACTGTTTAGAAAGCACAAGGTGTGTAACTTCTGGGGATGATTTTGCTCTTGACTAATCTTCAGATTCAATATTAAAATCTCAAACTTCCCAAAGGAAAGAGATTCTGCATCTTTTAATGAAAGATAAAACAACAATATAAACATACACAAATTTACAGAGAAAGGATCAACTTTAATACATCTGGAGTAAAAGGTGTTCTTTTTTAAATATGGTATAAAAATAAATGCAAGAAACATTAACAGAGAATATACAGACAACAGACAAAGACACAGGCTTTCTTTCTCAATGTGAATACATCAGTGAAATGAAACCTTCTGTGCTAATTTATTGTGCAATAAATGTGATGCCATATGTATATTTATTAATATATGCATTTTTTACATTTCTTCCAGTTTTTGATTGACGTATTTTTTTAATAAACTGTGCCTAGCAGAAGCTTTTTTTTCACTGTACTTGAGCTTGCAGAAAATAAAAAGACACAGATCCAGCTTGATATGAAGGAGGAAGTGAGCAGACAGTTTTCGAAATGGAGGCATCGAAAGGCTAGAGAGTCCCTCGGAGTCTGTAATGCCTTAGTATACACAAAAGAAAACAAGTCAGGTCCTTGCTCATGCAACATCTTGTTCTACTGTCCTCTGAGTCAGGCAATCAGTGAGCTACAAAGTATGTATAATGATTTGAGTCTGCTTCCATGCTACAAGGTGATCCTTTTAGTAGGACTGCACTAGACTGGTTAACCTCTTTGATGTGAGCGATTTCCCCTGAGGAAAAGATAAAAACAAAAAACAAAAACAGAAAACAGAGGCATGATCACTGCAAACCTGTTCATCAGCAACCACTTAGTGTTGCCACATCACTGTCAAATAACTAGGGGTACCAACTGGAGTCTGTCAAATCTTAAACCACAGGAAGCCCTTATGCTTAAACACCTGCACTGCCAGCCAGCCAGATTGTTTCACAGAATAAGCCAGCAAATGTAAAGGCCATTTTTGAATGAGATTGGTTTTGGCTGATGAGAAACTAATGCTGAGGTTTTTGCTGTCGGTCATACCCAGAACCTGAAGAAGGCTACTACAAGCAAGAGTGCCTTGTGCTACGAAGATGAATGTGCAAACTGTAGTAGCTCTGTCACAGAAGACAAAAAGCTACTTTGAAGTTAAGGCAAGAAAGTAAGAGGCAGATTGCATATCGGCAGGAAAGCAGCTTTTTCATGAACGCAGCTATTGGTTTGCTGAGACTGTATTTACTATTTATAAGGAACACTGGTCAGGTATATTACATGTGACTGCATAACACTGCTTTGAAGGTGTTTGGATTTCCACGTTGTTATTTTCCTCATCGTTCCTCCTGTTGCAAGGATGCGGTTTCAGCTTTTTAGCAAGTTCATTTAATAAGTTATAATGACTGTCCCACAAGAGTTAGGTCTACAGCGTGAAGAGGATGGTGTAGGGTATGTCACCATGGTATATTTCAGGCAGATTTGAGCTTTATCTGAGCCAGACAAAAGCCGTGAAACCACATAACAGGAATTAGCTCTCCTAGGGCCATCCTGCTGTGGCTCTGATCCAACAGAGGCAAAGCTGGCACAGCAAGCTTACATCACTCCTCAAAATACCACAGGCATACCCTGATAATGTAACACAAATAGATCATAAAACATTAAATAGAAAGTGGCTCTAACTCTCCAGTTAGATATTTAATACTTACATTTATTGTATTGTTCATTTTAAGTGCAGAACTTGGAAAAATCAAATTGATTTCAAGGAGACTACAGTAAGAAATACTGTAACTATGAAGAGATGCTGCATTTTCTGCAGTAAATGGTAAATGCACTTATTCTGCCATATCAATGAGTTGTTAAGTCATCTGCTGTATTATAACTCAGTGGAATTACACAATTTGATATCTATTGTCGTTATCAATTAAATTTACGCTCACAGGGATCTGCAAGTTGGTTTTGAGCATTTGCTCAAATGCAATATATCAGAGTGGGTCTTCACAAAAGGAAGAATAACTATTTTATTCTTTGTGCTCTGAAATACAAGTTGAACAAATTAGGATGAATATTTCCCCTACAATATAATTTTGAAGAGAACTCATGATCTGCAGTGTTGGGTTAGACTGCTCATCCATCAGGGTCACCATATCACCTGACAGTACTAATACTCGCTTCTTCGAAAGACAGACAGTGTCCTTCCTGACATGCTCTCTTCCCTATGTCTAGCTTAAACTCTGTCACTTTCTACCTACATTAAATTCACAGCTTCTTGACACTTGTTAAGCCTTAAATTATGTTTTCCTCTAATGTAACAGGTAAGCTGTTATAGTATGACATCTTTTCTTTTTAAATAGTCAAAAAAGTCTCAACAGCAGTGTGACACTGGAATACAATTTAAAATAGCATGTCCAAAATTCAGTGTTTTGTTAGGTGATTCATGATTGTCAGTCTTGGACATAATCTAGGAAAATACTGAGCATACGCTTATCTTTGCCTTTGATGAAGTTATTTGTGCTTAATTTTATAGGTCTACAAGCCTGGTTACTTTCTATAAATATGTATGAGTTCCCTTTAGTACTGAACTGCATAAAACAGTTAATTAAAACAATTAAACCAGGAGCCATTAATTAGTTATTAAAACAATTTGCTCAATACCACACTGGAAAGCCGTGCAAGCTCTTGCTGTGGGATAAGATCTGTGAAATTGTTTTTTATTTTTATCTTCAACAATTGATTATGTAGGAGTTGTAAATTCCCTGGAATTTACTTAGATGAACCATAACCAAATTCTAGCATCTCAGGAATGAATTGTGATATCACATAAACTAGGAAGTTTTGACCTAAAAGCAGGACAAAACCTAGTTGTTAGTTAGTTGATCTGACTGGTATAATCTCATTCTGTATATTATTTGAATTTTCTCCTGTAAACACAGTAAGCTGTCATGACAAATTTTTTCTGTATTCTACATCACTTGCTCCCTGGATATTGCTGGTCTTTGGACTCTTTTTCTCCTAAGCCCTACAGTGATCAGGATTTCTCTGGATGGTCCTCTCCTCCACCTCCCCTCCCTGCCTCAGAGAATATTACACTTCTTAAAGATATGAAGTCTCCACCTGAACAACAATAACATATGCTCTTTTTCCAGGTATTAGTAGTTCTAATTTATCTTATAGTTGGAAAAGTGACAACTTAGAAGGTACACCCTCCTTAAGAAGTCTTCTTTCATGTTTATTCTGATTGGGAAAATAAGCTTTTAATACACAGAATTCATAGCAGCCCCAAATACAGAATTATACCATCTTCTTATTCAGATCTGCAGGGATTTGTTATTTTCCAGTTTACAGACTATTTCTTACAAGCTCTCTTCCAGAGTATACTTTTACTTTAGCTCTGCACAGCAGGGTTTTGTAATTATCACTTCTAGGAGATTTCTAGAGTTACTTAATTTACAGACTGATGTAAGGATCATCCCTTCTGGGTCATCATTTAAGAGCTGAGCCCAGCTATTTCTTTCAGATACAATGTTAATAGTATTTCCATAAGCCAAATTTTGATTTGGGAAACTACATCTAACAGGCCAGTTTTGAGAGGTGTAGCATATGAGTCATCACACATAGGAAAATGTTTCCTATGCTAATGAGATTAAAGAACAATTGGAAAAAAAGTCAGAAGAAGTAGTAGATGTTTGTCCGAAGAATGAACAGGAGGCTCTTAATATTTTCAATATGTTATTGCCATCAACATTTAGAAGTATATGGCCAAAT
Source organism: Balaeniceps rex (assembly GCA_013401315.1). Classification (NCBI taxonomy): domain Eukaryota; kingdom Metazoa; phylum Chordata; class Aves; order Pelecaniformes; family Balaenicipitidae; genus Balaeniceps; species Balaeniceps rex. The sequence continues at coordinate 12,390 of VYZW01037457.1, read as the reverse complement.
TCTAAACAGGATTAGGATTTTTGGCTGTGTTGGTGCACTTTGGACATACGAATTGAAACTATTTAACAATTTTACTCATAATACAGAAGCCAAAATGAAACCCCCACACATACCCTGACATGGGAGCCAGAGTATGAGGAGGCAGCACAGCAGCTGGAGTGAGCAAGTACATCTTAGAATACAAAATCAATTGGCCTCAGTGTTCATGTCCCTACCTTAGTGTATTAACTGTTTAACATAGAGTTGTCCTTTCAACTGCATTTTTAGAGAATTTAGGGGGAAAATTACAAAACCATGTGCAGATTTATGAGCTGCTAAATACAAACCTGCTGACTGACCTATTTACGCAGCACGACACTAACACCTCAAATAATCTGGCAAACAAGTCAGCAACAACCTCAGTACATATGTGGCTTATAAGAAATCACTATGAAATTTATATAGGGGCTGGAGCTGAAATGTATGGTAGAGGAAGATCAAGTCTTTTCTTTTTAGAAGATTAATTCTCTTCCTTTCTGCTAAGCAACCTCAATGGCTCCTTTTTCATGTTTCTTTATTGCCAGCACAGATGCTACTCCCCAGGACGGATACTGGTAGAACTAGAAATGAGAATCCCACGCAACTGACCGGGTGTAACAGAGAAACAGTGTGAACCCCGCTGTGAGCAAAATGAGATACAGAGTAAGAATTGACCCTCCTTGCTCTCACTGTTCCCATCTGCTCATGTGCGACACACCTGCAGCACGCCGGCAGCTCGGCCGGCATCAGCAGGGAAAGCTCCCAAGTGGCATCGCAGTGCACCACACGCAGAGCCGGTATATAAACAGCCCCTGACAGAAGCACATCTGGAGAGGCACAGGAGCAGAAACAGTAAGTCCCTTTCTAAGATTAGGCAGCCCTTGCTCCTCTAGCACAGGTGAATTGCTTTAGCACTGCTCAGGGGGTCAGGATTCTGCTTCGATTTCCATAGCAGCACGGGACGCTGCTCTCAGCCACCCGTGCAGGTGTATTTCTCTTTCAGACATGTGAGGTTAGCATTTACTGAATTTGGGGCACGAGTTGTCAGCACAGCTGCAGTGCTAAGTGGTTGCATGTGCAGGAAAATCCTCCTGCCTGTCACGGGGATTTGCAACCCTCTGTTCATTTCTCATTAGGGCCATACCGTTTCCTGGAGCAGTCCATAGACGGGAGGCAGCGGCTGAGCGACTGCGTTCCTATTTTGGCTCATTCCAAATCGGATGACACTCCCGATTTCTTTCTCCTTTTGCACTAATCTTTGCATTTACTGATGAGCTGCTCTTATTTGTGATTAACCTACAAACTCTTGCCATGTGGGGTAGTTTGAACTTGAATAACCATCTGAAATGTGGGGTAACACATAAGATTTTCCAAGGCACCAATGTACTAGACAAATATTTTCAGTATGTTTGTCCTAGGCCTCTATACCTGAGGGTATAGAAACTCTCAGGTTTCTATACCTCTCTGCAGTTCTCATTCCTGGAAATAGCTTAAGACTCAGGTAAATGTTTGTCAGCTGGGAAATGGCAGACACTGGCCTAATACCTGAACAGTACGTGCTGGCTCCTCACTTAGATGAACCTGGCTGTGCAAGTGCTACTCCTCAGCTCTTCTCTTCCAGCACAGAGCGCAGCAGCTTAGCTCCAGTCATGGCAGAACAGGACAAGGAGGCCAGTCCTCACTGCTGTGTCCTACAGATGCTTCTTTTTCCTCATTAGCCTGGGCATCAGTCCTTAAAAATGTAAAACTAGATTTTTGGACTAATTACTAGTCCAAACTAAAAATTTTAATTATTTCATCAGTTCTTTTTAGTCAAACATCAATAAGCCATCTCTTTCCTGAAAAGGAAAAAGCCCTCATTTCTACAACTGCTTATTTTTATTATTGGTTTGTATTTGTCAGACAAGAAGCTTTGTGATTCTTTCTGACTAGCTAGTTTTAAGTTTTAGGAATAACCTGTAAGTAAATTTCGAAAGTATAATCAGGATTTCTTCCATGGCTGTGCATTGAACATGAGATCCCACAGCTGATACTGCACAGAAGCTCGTTCATAACGCTCAAGAAAAATATAGCCCTTGGTGGGATTTCAGGGCTTGATGTACTTCTGGTCTGGCACAGTAGAGCTATTGTGTACATAACAAGTTTTACCTGTTCATATAGAAAAATTTCTTGATGAAAAAAATAAATTGATATATTATCAATAAAGGGATGGATTTTAACATGGCAAGACCTTACACTGGTTTAAGCATCTAGAAAGTCTATCCCCCACTTATAAGAACTGAAGAAGCTATTTTTAAGTTTTGATTTCCATCTCTAGACCATAATTTGCTATGTCACGTTAAGTGACATTGGACTGAGCCAGTGTGAAAATGTGCTGTGTTCAATGACCTTCACATTTCTCATCTCCTGCATGAAATGGTCTAATGTTACTGGTTTGGAGGGGGAAAACATCAGAGGACACTGGTACGCAAGTTCTTCCAGCTAAGTGGGAGAAGACAGCTGGAAAGAGCGTGGGTAATGTAAGATATAATGGGTTTAAATGCAGAGTTATTAAATGGTGTCTAGTTTATGAGGTTGTGAGTGAAGATAATTATCATCTGGTGGCTCTCTGGTTTAATATATGAACTGAGTTATGCCTGTTTTGTTCTGGCTGTATTTCCACAAAACATCAAAAAGCACATTTTTTTTGCCTTCTCTACAACTGGGCAGCAACAGCTAAAACCCTAACACTGACAGTGGCCCCTGAAACTGTGACACGAACAAGTGATGACGGAGTGTCTCCCCCCAGGCAGCTCTGAGGAGGGAGACTGCACATTCTTGCCCTGCTAACTTGGTTCCTGATGAGACAAGAAAATTTGCATGGGGTGGAAATGAAATTAGCCCACTCCGCTGTAAATGAGATCCCTTTGTTTCAGGCTTCCAGACTGGTGATCGTAGCTAAGCACCAGGCTAGTGCTCACAAAGGTGCCTTGCTCAGACTACCAGTCTGCTACTGTCACGAATCCCACATGCACATGAGAAATTAAAGACAAAAGTCACCCTTAAAGGATGTCTTTGTTCCCATCAACATTATCAGTGCATATTCACCTGTTTTTTTTCTCTGCAATATAGATGTTAGTACTTTAGGTAGGGGAAGTTTCCTGATTTTTTTTTTTTTTCAAATAAGGATTTTTTTTCCCCATGTAAATTCCTCAAAATAATTTCAATTTTCAAATGCCTCAGAAACAGCTGATTTCCCCCTCTCTCCTACCGTGGCAAGCAATGAGATTTTCCTGTTCCCTGACTTACACCTTTAGCTTCCCTACTCACCTCCTTGGGAAGCTGCAGGTGACTAGACCTTAATTATTCCCAAAGAGAAAGCCGAGGGGCTGAGCTGGCCAGGGGGGAGCACGGAGCACCCTGTCACCACCACTCCCCATGCCGCTGAGTCAGAACTGTGACACTCGTGGTTACCAGTGTTATTTCAAGGCAAGGCACTTATCCAGTGGCATCACTCCAGTAGCGCTGAAGTGTATGTGCACTGTATTTTGACACACTACCTGGGACTGTGAATAAGTGAGGCAAACCAAGAACAGCTGTGCTTACTACTCAGAGGCAAACTATACAGTTTTCGGTAACAAATATTACATATAGCAAATGCCAGTTTGCTATTACTTTATCTATATTGTACATGAATGCAACTATTCATGTTGTCTGTTGTGGAATGCCAAAGGCATTAGCAATTTTGCTCTATAAAATCTACAGAGCAAGCTAAATAGCCAACATTTTCAAGCTGAGCATTTAGGGCTTTCATAAAGTGCACCAACTTATTGAAAGTTTTCTGGAAAGAAAACTCTCCAATGTCAAAGAAATGGTTTTTTTTTGTGTATATAGCTCCACTTTTATTTTTTCCCCATCAGACTAGAATAATGACTTATTATATTAGGTTATTTCCACTTAATTCAAGGAATAGTACAGAGGGATTGCCCTTACCAAGTTTCTAAACTTTCTAGTTTAACAAATGCTTTCTGTAGCAAATATAACCCACTTTCAATCATCACTGATCAGGAGACTCTTATAGTCTCCGTCTTAACAAATCAGGTTATGAATTACAAGCTCATCTTCTCAGGTTCAGTCCCTAGACACAACCAAGGTTACTGGGTTTTTTTAAACACTTCAAATGGAAAAAACTGAGGTCTAATTTAGTTCAATACAAACCCACTTTGATATAAGTGAGAAAAAAAAACAGTGAAAATTACTCTAAATTTTCTAAACCATCAGAGGAGAAGAGAAACTCTAATTTTCATCTTACTAAATCATTCAGAGATGACAGCACTTATCCAGGTTGTAGAAGACCTGTTTCACACCTATTTTCTGTATTAATCAGAAGAACAGATCTATACCACAGTACCTCACTTCACAGTTGAACAAGTTAATCAGTACTCCATAGAATATTCTGAGAAACGTTTCCCTCATCCCTGCTGGTTGGAACCACTCTACCAAGGTAGATAATTACATATAATAAACTCATCGTAACCGAGAACAAGAACAGAAGAACAAGGCTGCCTGGTGGCAAGGGGTCCTGGGGCAGTGGGTGATGTGAATTCAGTCATCTTGGAGAAAATGTTCGCACTTGAGCATCCTGAGATTCTGCATTAATTTGCAAGCCTCAGAGCTGCCGATCTAATAGAGAATATAGATCTAGCAGTGACATGTTTTACTTTCATACCTGACCTGACTTGACAGACTCCACCCGGATTCACAGGTAGTGGTTTGAGGAAAAGCAAAACCACAGTTTTTATTTTATAGCTTGCTCCATGAAAAAAGAATCGCCCTCTTCTACTGAAGAAGTACTAACGCTTCACATCCAGAAATCCTCGTTCCCATTTCTAGCTCACAGCTGGTTTATTGGGCCTGCCTTGCATCTCTGGCATCCTGCTATTCTGGTACTTCTGCCCTGAGATTAGCACGATGAAAATCGGGCACGCCTGCAGGGCATAATGCTCCGGTGTGTGTGCACAGAGCTGCTGGTTTCTCAGTAACGCTGCTCTGAGAGGGATTATCGGAGAATCATCTTAGTGCCTCCCGGTCTGTCTTTACTTTTTCCCTTTTTGTGCTGTATTCTACTCACATCTGCCTGCAGCTTGCTGTTTCTCTCCTTATAGCCACCCTTTACCATGACCAGTTCCTGATCTGCGGGCTGTTTAAACCTCCATGAATAAACGTAGTTATTGCAGCTTGCCAGGCCTTGTGACCGGGAAAAAGCCTGGCTCTCGGATGTCCCGGATGTACTACCTACTCTCTACACTCTCTTTTATTAACATGGGCTCTTTCAGTAATATGGAACTTCCTATGGAATTATCATGTAATTATCACGTATAATGTTATCATGTACAATGCTGTTTTATAGATCAACCTGCTCAGACAACACACAAATCACACTGCAACATGCTATGGCAACACCACCATGCAAAATATAGGGGTTTTTGTTTCAAACACTGGGATAGTTTCCTCTGTGGCTGTTTGTTTACTTTTTAGTGTCCTTTACTGACTTTGTCCCATTGAATCCAAATTTCTTCCTGATTACAGTGGATTCAAAGCATATTACAGGAAGCCTTTACCTATAAGAAAGTAGTTAAAGAATCACAGTTTTGTTTTAACATGTGAGATATTCCCACAGCCTCACAAAACTTTGTTCTTTCACTGCGTTTGTTTCTTTTTTTGATTACCAGAAAGTATATCTATATTTTTTTAAATACTTGAGGAAATACTCTTGAGCCTCATTATACAGGAGGCAGTTTCTGAGAACTGCTTCTCCTTCCCTAGAAACTAAAAAAACAAAAACCATGATCTTTGCTGAAAGCTCTCATATTTTTCATTTCAACGCACACAGCTCTACTAACCAGGTCACAGAAAAAGCCACGGACGCACACGCACACACAGCAGCGTCACCTGCACAATTCAACAGACAATGCAGACAAACTTGAGTATAATCCAAGATCTTTCTACCTCTTTTCATAACAGGTTAGTGCTCGCCCTCAGTGTTGGTGTACAGTTTTTATGGCATGGGAAAATAGGGATGTTTCTGCCCTACAAAAATAAATGCGTTGAATGCTTTAGTTTGAACTTTCACAATGTTAAAAAAAAAATCCAAAGAAACTGGATAAGTAAAAAGAATCCCACATATCAGGAAATCAGTGGATCTTTTGGCAGATGGCAAGAGAATGCCCACAGCACATTTACCAGCCTTCATTTTTTTACCTTCATGAAATAGCTTTCGAAAATTACATATTTTAAAAAAAAAAAAAATCAGTTCTTGTAGTCCATTATCAAAACGAAATCCCAATCAAACCCTTGCGCATCATCAGCATGAATTCTTTGGTCCTGAAGAAGCTGTGCTAGACATTAAGGAAGATGGGAAAATTATTATTGTTTATTTTTCCCTGTGCCCAATTAAAAAAATGGGACAAACTCTTTTTTAGTAAAATAAAAAGGAGACAGAAAGGAAATCCAATGTATTCAAACTGTGTTAGACTTAGTATTTTGGGAGGCACGAGAAAAAGGAACAACATCAAGCAGGTTTTCACAGATTCTTTACTACAATTAAAAAAAAAAAGTGAATAATTTCATGCTTCCTAATGCAAAAAGCATGGCTCCCAAAGGTCCATTCCTCTATGTGTGACTATTGAGGTCAGTGGGAAGGGGACCAGGGAGGAGGGGTTGTAATGAAAGCACATTATAAAGCTGTCATTCCTAGGAAAATTCACAAACTGTGATGAATACACTTTTAACTGTCAGGTTAGAGAAGCAAAAAGGGAAAGTAGGGATCAGTGAGGGGGAGGGAAGAAGGATGTCCCATCAGGTTTACTAGTCTTCCGAGGCAACAAACTTACCACATTGCGAGTGAATTTCTCAAAAGATGTTCGACGATCCAGAGTGTTTTCCAACTTAAATTTAAAATAAAAAAAAGAAACAAAAAGAAAAAGAAGGGGAAAAAGAAAAGCAAGAAAAAATGGAGTAGAAAAGAAGGATTGATGAAACAATGGACTGCAAAACAAAGTTTGTTTAAATCAGGAAGCAAACACAGGTATGAAGCTGTAATGGGACTCTGCAAAACAGGGGATGGGCAAAGCAGATATAGTATTCGATAAAAATAATTTTTCATGGGGATAAAACTGGTTTGATTTGAAAGAAAAACTGAAAATAAAAAGAAATAATGAAGTGCACATCTTGTGTTAATGAACTGACATTCACAAACTTAAGGACTTCACACGGACAGTTGTAGCTTTCTGGTATTTTCAACATCTCTCTCTATATTGGATCTTCAGAAATCAATGTTTGAACAAAAAACAAAATCACACAGTACTTTCATATAATTTTAGGTTGTCATTAAAAACAATAGAATACTACGGTGTTAATAACTACCTTGTTCCAGTAACAATCGGGGCCCCGATTTTGCAAGGCACAGGGCTCCTAGCTGATTCTAGGAGGTTACTATTTAGAGCCCACTAATAAAATTATTTATCATTATAGAAATCTGCATTGCACAAGCTGCTCCACATACTCTGGGCTGTGTCTATTCAGAACTCATTCCATAATCTGGACTTTTCTAAGCAGATATTACATACCAAGACATGAGCCTCTGTTTGCCAAAGTGTGACATGATCAGTCTTTCAAGTCAGATTGCTAGCCTACTCAAAACTATTCACATAATAATAGGGAAAGAAACAGAATTAGGAAGCCCCTATATTTATAGTTGAAATTAGAAGTTATTCATATAAATAAGATTGTTTCTAAACACATTCTGTAGTTTTTATAGGTGGAATAAAGAGAACAACAATTACTACATAAGCAAACTTGCAAACATGAAAGACTATTCTTCTGGGATTTTATTTTATTTTTTTAATGTATTTGTAAAGCACTTTGCAGTTTAAGGTGCTTCATAACAGAGAAAACAGTACAATATGGGATGTAAAAATAAAAATAAGTTTTGCTAGATTAACTTATTGAAACATGCCCGCATGCAGGATATATACACATATATGTATATTGAACTCCTGTGTGTATGTGACCCTCCAAACACGCCAAGCTGGTCACCTACCAGATATCCAGTTGCACTGGCACAGGGGAGAGAAGACTGAGTATTGTTGCAAACATAACCACCGCTTTGCACAGTGGCAAGACAAAGGCAAGATGGACCAATACCTTTTTCTTGGCCTGTAGCAGCTCCTGGTAGGCACTGGATCGTATAAAACGAGGATAAGAATCACTTTTCATCAGTTTGTAAATGTGCTCCTGAAAGGGCAAGAAGGAGCTGTTACTCCCATGAAAGAAGCCATACGTAAAATGGGAGGCAGTCATATATGTTTTAGTTGTGGAATGTATACCAGCCAGACCTGTTTTGAATAGGAAGTCTTATGGGGTAGCAGGTTGCAGTTCTGAAGCTAAGGCTGAATTGCTCTCTGTTCCTAAAGCAGAAATCCCACCTATTTGTTATGTGTAAAGAACACAACACACCTTTCTTTAATTTATAGTCCCTATTTCCACTATGGAAGTATTTTTCTAAGAATTTACAACTGAGTCCTAGCTTAAGGCCCAGTTTCAAACCTCCCTTACATTGGTCAGTTTAGTTAGCTAAGTGACTAAATCAGGAGCTGCGGATCCTTCCTCATCAGATTTTCTGAATTAGTTTCTGGAGATGCTTTTCTGACTGCATAGGCTGGGAAAAGGTACGAGGCTTCTAATTCAGCACCACAAATAAGTGCTTACATTAGGGAGGATATCCCCTGGCTACTCTTGAAAACATCCTTTGACAGATGTTTAGACTGCTATCCAGCTGACAATATAAAAAGGAAAATACATACGCAAATTGGAAAACAGTTCCAGGCTAATCTAATTTCCAAGGTATTTATTCTTCAGAGGCATATGAAAGTTTGGAAGCCCTTATCAAGAAAACAAATGGCACAGGCAGTTTATAGAGATTTTCTTTTTGGAGCATTCTCATTTCTGTAAAATATGAAAAACTAAAAATCTATGATGTAGGACACTTTATAATTCTGGTTCTAGTTATAATGTTAGGAAAGAGATTTGTAGAAAAAGCAATTGGAATAGGAAATTCTCTCAAAAATATTTTTTAAAAATCCACTGAATTGTGTTAGCTGTTTTTGTTTTACTTTTTACTCAAACCCTACCTTCTACTATAGGAAACCTGTAGCACAGCAATCAGGAAACAGCAAATAAACTGTAAAGTAAATACTGTTTCTCAGCTTGGTACTGCATAAAATTAGTGAATAGAAAAAAACCAACAAACCACCTTGCTTGAAAATGATGGCAAGGTAAAATTAAAGCTGATTTTTAATTTTTGTTGTATTAGAAACTCTAGAAATGATTCTAAGTGCTTTTCATTGTATTTCTTGCACTAAGCAGAGAAATTCTGGTGTATACTCAGAACTTAGGCTGGTTCTTTTGGGGAGTTTTTATTCCACTCAGTTTCTATGAAAGCAGCCAATGCAGCCAACAGAGAGCAGAAAGGACAGTACTCCTGCTGTACATATCAATGGTGATGGGCATTAAAATGTTATTTCTGTGCAAAAACCAACCCTGTAAAAGCAAGAATGCATTAGGCTGTATTAGTATTGTTAATGTACATGTTAGCCGGGAATTGAGGCAGGATGTTGTTTAGCACCATCGGTCTGTTTTTACTTATGTA